>PNEQ01001546.1:162167-184878 GCA_003012365.1 Medauroidea extradentata | reverse complement strand
CGATTGATTCGATAGATATGGAAGGATAATCGAAAACACATTTCACGTATTTTCACCCCTTTAAATAAAGAATTTCGAAACGATTTTGAGTCCTGCCATAGACATTTGTAAAAGTAACCAATTAAAGTTAAAATCACGACGATAGCCAATTGTGTTTCAAAGATAAAGACGATTCATTAAACCACATTTTGCTCCTTTTTACTGTCTGGGGGTCGAATTTCAAAAAAACCTAAAACTCCTTTTTGGGTATTTACGTAAGCAATATTTTGAAGTGAATATCAACTCTCTATCCCGAAGGGTTCGATAGATATCAATAGTTGATTGTAAAAATATTTAACGTCTTTTCAGCCCCTTAAAAGTTGAACTTCGAAAAATCCTTAAATTGGCTAATATGCATTTTTACGAGTGTCCTATTAAAGTAAAAATCACGATGATAGGCCGTCGGGTTCGAGCTCTATCGACGTTTCTTCGGAAACACATTTCACCCCTTTTAACCCCCTTAGAGGTCGAATTTCGAAAAATCCCTTCTTAGTGCTCGCCTACGACCTGAAGGGAACCCCCACAAAAAATTTCACGATGCTAGGTCCAGTGGTTTGGGCTGCAGTTTGATATGTCAGTCAGTCAGTCAGTCAATCGGTCAGCTTTCATTTTTATATATAGAGATGAAAGGTGACTGATTGACTGACTGGCTGACATATCAAACTGCAGCCCAAACCACTGGACCTAGAATCGTGAAATTTTTTGTGGAGGTTCCCTTCAGGTCGTAGGCGAGCACTAAGACGGGATTTTTCGAAATTCGATCTCTAAGGGGGTGAAAAGGGGTGAAATGTGTTTCCGAAGAAACGTCGATAGAGCTCGAACCCGACGACCAATCATGGTGATTTTCACTTTAATAGGACACTCGTAAAAATATATATTAGCCAATTTAAGGATTTTTCGAAGTTCAACTTTTAAGGGGCTGAAAAGACCTTAAATGTGTTTCCAATCAACTATCGATATCTATCGAACCCTTCGGGATAGAGAGTTGATATTCACTTCAAAATATTGCTTACGTAAATATACAAAAAATAGTTTTAGGTTTTTTTTGAAATTCGATCCCCCGGCAGTAAAAAGGGGCAAAATGTGTTTTTAATGAATCGTCTATATCTTTGAAACACAATTGGCTATCGTCGTGATTTTAACTTTAATTGGTTACTTTTACAAATGTTTATGACAGGACTCAAAGACGTTTCGAAATTCTTTATTTAAAGGGGTGAAAATACGTGAAATGTGTTTTCGATTATCTTTCCATATCTATCTAATCAATCGAGATATCGAAGTGCTCTTTGCTTTAAATTGGTGCTTTTGTAAATATCCCAAGTACCATTCAAAATATATTTTTTGAATTCGGCCCTAAACTGGTTAAAAAAGGGGTAATATGAGTTTTCGACTCAAATTCGATATATATCGATACCATAGTTTTTTATATAGCGACGTGATTTTTGTTTAGGATTGATGCTTACTCAAATAGCTAAAAAGTAATTTCCGGAATTTTCGAAATTCGCCACCTACGGACGTGAAAAGGGGTGAAAAGTAGTGAAAAGCGTTTTCAATTAATCGTCGATATATCTTGAACCCAGCGGGTTAATGTTGTGTTTTTTACGTCCACGAGATACCAATAAAGTATTCTAAAACGTGATTCAAGGGTTTTTAGAAATTTACTCTCTTAAGTGGTGAAAAGACGTTGAACGTGTTTTAGATAAATCCTCGATATCTATCGAACCCGTCGAGATATACAATTAATTTTTTGCTTCAGGATGATGACTACAGAAATTATCGCAAAACGGTTTTCAGATTTTTCGAAGTTCGATTTCTCAATACTGTGCAGGGGTGATAACTGTTTTTTTTAGTGAATGATCGATTTTGATTCGACTGAACGGGCTAGCGATGTGCTTTACACTTCAGTTGGATACTTATACAACTGTCTAAGATATTAATTAAAAATTTTTCGAACTCCGACACCCAAAAGGGTGAAAAAGTACAAAATTTGTTTTCCATCAACCCACGATATCTATCTAACTAGTAGCGATATTGAGGCGCTGTTCACGTCAGAGTGATGCTTACGTAAATATTTTAAAAATATGTATGCAATTTTATTTCTTTATAAGAAACGTGATTATTAAAAATAAAACTTATTTGTTCAATAATCAAGGCAGACGATCCGAAAAGCAGGAACGAGCAGCGAGAAACAACCTATACAGGAGTTTCTCTACAGTAACCTATCGAGACGTGGTGTTGTACAACCTCTATGAGCCAGCAGGGCAAAAAAAAATTTTTTTAATAAATTGTATTTTTATGAATTATTTCGACGTTACGTGACGCAGTTGTTTGTTACTCAGGTCTAAATTCCGGGAGGTTCTGGGCTCGAATTCCGTTAAAAGCTGCGTGCTAACGTTCAATTCTGACACACAAAAACTACAAGGCAGAAAGAATTAGTGCAATTTACATGTAGTCTTTAAAAGGGGTAAAATTTCAGTTCGCTTTCCACTTAGGTTCCTCTACAATATCAGCTGACATATCGTCGGTATACTACCAAAAGTGATTAAGTCATAAATGCTATTTCGTTTAAAAACAGTATTGAATTGTAGATATTAACAAAAATTTGGTATGTTACTATACTGTGACACAACAGTACGAAACGACGAATAGACTTTAAACTTGGGCAATTGTTCGTGAAGAACGTACACATATTCCTAGCATTTTTATAATTTGTCTCATTTTGACTTTGTCACTTTTGGCAGTAAACCGACAATATATCATCTCACTAATCTCAGGTTTGGGGCACCAAATACGTTTCCGCGAAACCTTTACCCTCTGAAACTTTGTAATGTCAATCAAGTTAAAGTGAATATTTTGAAAATATATAATTGAGGGCACCGTCATCAATGGTTGTGCACAGGGTAAACAGATGTTTCTCATTCGATTAACCTCTTACCTTAGGTGTCTGTAATTACCCCACAACGTCAAATAGGCAGGGCTATAAATAAGGCCCAGGCGAAGTCGCTGTTAGTGGCAGGGTCAAACTTAATACTGCTTTTCGCGTGGACAGCTATAGCTACTTATCCTGCTGCAGAATTAGTTCAACTAGCCGCTTGGACATTCTAACACTTAATGACTGAAGTACCAATCTTGTGTACAAAGAGGTTTTTAAATTAAAGTAAATATTATCAGTTACGAATAATACTCGCGAGCAAAGCCGCGGGGGACTGCTAGTTTTTATATATATAGAAGATTAAGGTACACTCTTATATCTTTCTAAAGATTCATTGCTAAGTTATTCATAACTAACAAGAACCCGCAAAAAACCAAATTTCGAAATTTTTTGTTCGAGAAAATAAACTTCCTATATTACTGGAGGACTTGGAATGGGTATACATGCGAACGAATCTCTTTAAATTGTACGCCTAATAAGATATTTCTCGCGCACGTTGAGCAGTTTTCGATTAATAAACTTGCAACGACGAAATCTCTGATCGTCGCTCGGCAGCCTGGGCAGGCGGCTACTTGAAGCATACCCGCACGTGAGAGGCTCAAAAGCGACGGAGCAGTAAGGTCGACCTTGAAGCGCGCATCAACGAGCCAAGCGCTGAACTAGTGTGCAAGGTTCCCGCCGAACGGTTTTTACTATGGGACATTAAGCAGTGACCATATAATTTTATTGGTGGAAAGTCTGCAACTAAGTTCAGTGCAGGTCGCAACCTGAGTTTCACATACATCCGGTTAGTACATTTTGAAGTACGGAAGTTTAAAACAGGCCGCTTTTAGTCATGTTGAAGGGCTTAGAAACAGTGCTTTTAATGAGCGTGGCGTCTAAACAATGAGGTTCCGACCTTGTCTGAAGTTTTTCTTTTCGTACGTTGGTACAATGGGCGCACGTGGAGTATTTTCGTATAAAAACCCTGTTTACTAACACACTGCAACGAATTTGAAGCGTGGGGTAGGCGGCCGCCTTAAGTTAGCTGCCTGGTGTGTGTGAAGCGATAATATATGAGGTGCTGCGAGCGGCACCGGCCGGCTCGTGTATTATGAACATAACAGTTTTTTTGGACATACGCCATTGTGGGGGAATGTTGCAGAAAATCCCACAATAAAACCAAAAACAAAGGAAGAAAAGCCAGGAATTATCTGTACGTTTTATGTCTGTTGACTACAGATTACTGGCTCGTCTTCCTTTTTTTATTTTTTTTTTGTATTATTGTGGGATTTTCTGCAATACGGCAAAATTCTCCCGCAGTTGCGTATGTCCAAAAAACGTTTATGTTCATAATACGAATCCATTGTAAGAATCGTTCAAAGATCAAATCGTGAATTAGGATATTGCCTCTACACCCAAAGTCGTAAACGCGCGCGTAGTGTTCCCGCTATAACGTTTTTACTGTGGGACGTAAGGAAGTTGAAGCAATTAAAATTATAATTTTTTTGTTTGTGCCAAACGCTGTCCAACTTAAACATATCAGATAACATGTCGTTTCCCCAAGTAAAACTTTTAGGTCCCATACTTGCTGCGTAATCAGTCATCAAAGTCGCAAAATAGCCATTGCGTTATAGCCAAAATTTAAACAAAAGTAGCTAACATAAGAATTAAAAATTATAAGAGCTAGGAGACAGTATATAAATTAATTTTATGACGCGTTTGACAAACGTTTGTTATGAAAATTTCAGCAATAGCCACAACTCAAAGAAATGCAAAAATTTACTCATTTAAAATTTTAGAAAGTACTAAACTGAATTCCTTTGTACTCCCAAAAGTGTCTTGAGGTATCACTTAGAATCAATATGAGTTATCATGATTCTACAAGTTAATTACTTTTTGTTATTTTGGTTACATTACAACGGCCATTTTGTGACTTTGATGATTAATCATGCAAAAACTACAGGGCATAATTTTTTTTATTTGGGAAAATGACATGTGATCCGACGTGTAAAAGTTGAACAGTGTTTAGAACAAGTACAAATTAATGAATTTTTACGTGTCCAACTTCCTTAAAGCGGTGATTTTATCATTTATTAACGCTTCTCAGTAGCAAAGCCTCACTACAAATGAATCTGGTGCCACCTTTTTACCATAAAAGAAAATCAGTTATTATGAATTCAGTAAACGATTTGGCAAAGGCTAGGTATCATTACAATGCACTAAAAAAAAAATTCTTTGCCACAACAAAATTTTGTTCACTGCAAAGTAACTTTGACGCTAAGGTATTTAGCTACTAAGCAGGGATATTTCGAAATTCGGAAAACAAGGAGATAAAAAAAGGTGAAATACGTTTTCTACGAATCCTAGATAGCTCATTAACCTGGTAAGCTATCCTAAATTTTTCTCTTGGCTGAATTTTAGATTTTATTACGTAACTCTAATATTAAAAGGGTAGAATGACGTAAAATTATTCGAAATTCGACAGTTAGTCTAGTGAAATCACGTAAAAAGTATTTTCGTAAAATGCTACAAATATATTAAAATCTATTAAATATCATGATAATGTTTCTTTGTATGATTGCTTATTCCCTGACACATCGTTGCTATGCCATGTTTTATACTTCGGTGGCTTTCAAGAGATCAATTACGACGGAGATATATTTGTTTGTAAACATAGAAATTAAGAACACTCTGGGAGTATGGCTATCGATCAACTAAATTCAATACTGTTCTCCGATCCCTATGTACAGAACTAGTGTTCTAAAAATGTCATTTGCAGAATGTATAAATGCAATTCCGTAACCAGAAAATGGGAAGAGGGAGGAGAGGAACTGATGTGAAGATGCACGGATATTAAGGGCTTGTTACAGAGTTTTGCAGTGATTTCGAAAATATTTTTTTTATTGCTATCTAATACTCATATCAAAATTTTGCTCCACAGTTTTGACACTTATATGTAATTATTTGTAACATAATTTTTTTGTAGAAATGTACTGAAAGGTTTTTTAGATTTCATCACTCAAAGTACCATGTTTTTTGTCGTGAAAAAAAAAGCAAAACTGAAGTAAAATATTTTTATGCTGACGAATGGTACATTATTTTTAAAAACGCATTCACAGTATTGTGCATCGTGTGACTGCACATTGACACAATTTTTTTCAAATATTTTGGTTAAAAAATATTTGAGTTATTGTAACCAGTCTGAAAAAAACTCAGGAACGAGCCCTTACAGGCAGTTGGCCGAACTATTATATTTGAAGTTTTTAATTCCGGCGTTGATGCCATGTTTATCCTTCGGCGGGTTTGATGTGCACCACTTATACACTCACTAATTCATCAGTGAACATTTCAAACCGTTGAACCTATCGTTTTGGTTTATTTCTTAAAAAATTCCACGCGGGTGAAGCCGCATACATTATTTATGTGGTCCTATGCACCGTGTATCTAAAACATGGCTGCAAACTTTTACTGGATATTCCTGAGGTGATACTATAAAGTTTAATATACGTAACCTATGGTCTACGCGAGAGCTTTAGACGCTTTAAAAGTTTGAGAAAGTATTTAAACTTATTGATATATTTAGTAAATAGTTAACTTGGCAGAAATAAATTTCTGATTGTCAAATAGTTTGACGAAATCAATAATGCCGTGGAACGTTTGTACCTTTTACAAACCTCAATCATGTTGAAGGGGAGTGGCAATTACGTAACAGCAAATATAATGCATAGGTGCGAAATTGGAAATTATTTTACGGATACCAACAAACTCAGGCCCTTTTAAGGGTAGCCATTGAATGATCGATTTCACAGGGAAGTGCTATTTTCTGCCAAGAATGCAGCCAGACTGACTGTGTGCTGCATTGTAGTGGAAAGGACGTAGCAATGCGACGCAGCGCGCAGAATTTTAGTTGCGTAGAAAAATGACATGTAATTAACTAGCAGTGTGCAGACCTGGACATAGCGCGGCGAGGCGCTACTTCTTCTGGAGAAGTCTCACAATTTCTCTGGCAATCATTTTTCTTGGCACCGCGACGCGCAGCGTCTTTGTCAGCTAGGGGTGGCGGAAAGAACGAGGTGCCGTCCACATCTTCGTGATCCTTCAGCTCAACGTTGGCAATCTTCGTAGTATTGGTTGTAGCTATGTTGCCCCTTGTAACCATTCGGACGTATCTTTCAAGGAATACGACCGAGTTTGGCTCACAAGTTTTAATTTTTATAAAGGGCTTATATTTCTCAATATGATTTCAAATGCAAAACGTTGCAATCAAACATAAGAAGTTCACGCATTTAATCTATTGAAAATTATTAGAGAGATGCCATAAAAATGATGCTAAAATTTGTAACTTATAGTTAGTAACCTTTGTAATATTCTTCAGCACATACAATATGAAACATTATTAAACATGTTAAGAATTTCAATTATACAATTTAACTAATTTTAATAAAGGAATTCATTTAAAGTAGTCAGTAAATTAGGGATCTGAAGAAAGGCTGGGAACTCTAGATTTGTGGATCAAGTTCCTCATCATAGACGTATGCCTAAGCCGCCTTCACTATCCCGAATGCGACAAGAGGTGATGCTAGAAGGTTTTACGCCCCTTTAACATAGAGGTCTAAATAGTTAATGAGGGTGAAGTGAGGTGAACGGAAATCACAACACCCGTGCCAGAGCCAGGATTCGAACCCAGGACCTCTTGTACAGTACACCGGTGCCTACCATACGCTACCGAGGCCGGCCTTATGCGATTTAATTTTTCCACTCTTCCTTCAGAGTAATCCTACTTTCAAAAAAAATTCGATTAGTGTCATGTTTGTTTTACAAAATCATAAAAAAAATTTCTCAATAATTATCTACATTTTGTCACCATCTCCTAAACAGCTAGGACAATATATATCCACATTACAGCGCAAGCAACGCAGTGTAAGGTGTGCACCTGTGTGTCGCATTATAGATCACATGTAGAATATCCATGCCATTTGTTTTCTATACATGCTCTGTCATGTCTTCACACCATCTTGAATATTATTCAAGAGCTCCACTCATCATGCTTTACAACTCCATCTCAGATTTGTTTTTCCACTTTGACGTCAGATGATAAGGTTGTTATTCATAGTCGTCAACTTTTACCTTTATGAAGGTATCAACCTCAGCTACATATCCTTGAATAGTGATCTTTCCATATTCTTAGATTATGTTGCGTTACTTCAACTCATATTTATCCTATTCTGTCATTTCACCGCAGATTCCTCTTACACTTTCATTCCAGCTCATGATCTGTCACTTCTTCATCCTGGAGCCTCAATACTTAGTTACAAGCATCTCAAACCATCAAATCATCACCGGCTTTAAGTTATAGGCCGTCATCTCGTTTTGTCGCCCATATTAGATTTTGCTCATGTTCTGCTTTACCCTTTTGGCTCGGTCATTACATACTGAACCCTCTGATAATAAGTAGTGCAGCGAGTTCCAGAGTCCTTTAGGCCTTCGTCATAGTCATACATTATTCTTCTTAATATTTATTTATCAAATACTCAACTATGTGTATCCTGAAATAAGGGCGAAAAAATTATTTTCGGTTATCAAAATTAGCTTAACATTCTTTTTTTTCTGTTATTGAGTAAGTTGGTAAAAACTTGATGGAACCCTCCGTAGAACCCTCTTATTATTGATGTCATGCAATCACTACCTATGTTTTATTTATACTCGCGTTCTAAGTAAATTTAATGGGATTTTTCGGAACTGCTTGAGTTAGCAATAATTATTAAATTCTTGAATCACGTAATTCATGCTGCGGACACTTGAGACATACCGACCAAGACAATTCTCTAAGGAGCTAATTTCACACGCTGCCGCGCCGCTCCTAAGTGTGCGTACTAGCATCCAACCCATCAAGGCATCGCGCCGCGCCCAAGTGGGCGATAACCTGAATGTGCCCTGCAGTTCCGTGTGTGGAAAAAACATTAATGGGTTGCTTGAATAACATATTTGGTGGGATTACCTCACTTTAACGAGGAACAAAATAAGATAATTAATTGAAGTCATTGCACTACCCACATAATTTCGCACCTTCATAAGAAACTCCTCAAAAAAGTTTTCGAATTGGCGGACTCCCATTTATTTGCAACAATTGAGTAGGCATATCAAAGACTGGCGGACTCTTTCGAAAACACTTTGTGTATATTAAATTACGTCACAGCAGCCACTACTCAAGCTAACAGTTCTTAATGCCTTTGAATGTTTCTTGCAATGGGACAGAATGACAAACTGTACTGTTGTGGACATACGCCATTGCGATATATGTCATCCCATAAATCTTAGAATGGGACTAAGAATATCAACAACGAAAAACGGAAAAAAAAAAAAAAAAAAAAAAAAAAAAAAAAAAAAAAAAAAAAAAAAAAAAAAAAAAAAAAAAAAAAAAAAAAAAAAAAAAAAAAAAAAAAAAAAAAAAAAAAAAAAAAAAAAAAAAAAAAAAGAGATAACAAGCCTAGTTGGCTGTAGTCAACACATCCATAAACCAAAACAACAGAACAGGAAACATTCCATAATTGGTAAACAACAAATAAAGGAAAAACATAATAAACACCCAAAAATAAAAATCGAAACACAAAATAATCTGTAAAACTCAGGACATCATAATTAAGACAGCACAGACAATATTCGGACGAACACAGTAATAGACACAAGCCAGGATAACAAGGACGACGTCACAGACAACAGACTAGACGACACAACGATGAAGACACAGAACACTGTAGATTTACTAAAGACCGACTTTTCACGACGTTTCGGGAGCTGACATCTGCTCCCGTCTTCAGGTGAGGTAAAAGTGATAACTGGAAGAAAATGGGCAGTATATGTAGCCTGAAGCTCTGTTCTCCCTCCGATTCAATGGGTTTGTCGTACACCAGAGTCTTGAGGAACACACAGAGGAGAAAGTCGACTGGATTAAGGTCCGAAGAACATGCGCTGAACACGCAACAGCTCCACCTCTTCCAATCCACTGTGCTGGAAATGTCATGTTGTGGTGATTACGTACATATCTTGTGTAATGCGGAGGGGTACTGTCGGGTTGAAACCACATACGTTGTCAAACTGCAAGCGGCACATGCCCTAGGAACTCTTGCAATGTGAAATAGCAGCGTATGTGTCCATTAAATCGACGAAGCATTAAGTAGGGCCAGATGACATGGTTACAGACTATATCCACCCAGAAATTTACAGAAAATTGTTGCTGGTTCGCTGCTGTGGCAGTTACACGAAGATTGAAGTCGTCCCAAATGTGACTACTCCTGCGGTTAAAGTAACCATCTCGCTTAAATGTCGCTTCATCAGTACATATTGAAAATGATGTAAAGTGTGTGGATATTCTGTGCACTGACGCAGATATACTCACTTCATGGAGCCAAATCTACTTGTGTGACAAGTCCTGCATCAATGGCACGGGGTATGCACATATCAGGTGCTCGTGGATAACTCGTCATAAAGTGGAATGGGACACGCTTATACCGTGCTTAGTGGCGTAGGTGCTGGTTAGCAGTTTTTCCTCCACAGCATTTAAGAACTTCTTTATACATATTGGTGCATTTCTCGGGCGGCCAGAGTCACATCGCTCCTTAAACGTGCCTCTTTCACGCAGTCTCTGGATGGCAGTTATGAAGATCTTGTGATGAGGTTGCCTTTGCGCTGGGACTGAGTGAGATATTTTGGTCAGCGCTCAACATCGAGGTCTTTAGCGCCGGTGACGGGTGACATGAGGTGAGGTATGGAACAGTACCGGAATGAAAGGGCGGGGGAAACGGGAGATCCCCGAGAAAACCCGCCGACCCATATCGTCCGGCACGATTCCCACATGCGAAAATCCTAGGACTGACCCCGCCGGGAATCAAACTCAGATATGGTCTGACCATTCGGCCACCGCGGCCCCCTTTGCGCTGGGAATCCCACGTGATACAGTCGTGCATCATCTCGTGCGTTACCTACCGTTTCACCATTCAGGAGGACCATGACTGCGTTGGTGTACTTGGCCATGTCGACTTGTAGCAAAATGAACGCAACGTACAACGAAGTGGTGTTGCAGTCGGGAAGGAGAATTACACTGCTGATAACGAGAGCGGTGAAGTTTGTGGGTGAGGGGGTGGGGGAGAGACCACGACACAAACCAATGCTATTTACTACTCCACTAGACGATGAAAACAAAATCAAGTGCCAACACACTACTCACATGTGGCACACAGTCAGTCATTTCTGATTGCATAGTTGTTAGGCAATAGCTCTTCTCTGTGAAATCAAACATTAAATGGTTACTGTAAAAGATGAGAGTTAGATAGTTTTGCAATAGACGTTTATTTTTTCTAATTTTGCCGAAAGTTCATTTTGTACATTTGTACTGATTCATACTGTAAAATAAAGGCTGTGCTGCCCAATTTCAACATGATTGAGGTGTCTCAAATGTATAAATCCTTCAGTTAATATTAATTTCGGTTAAACTATTTGGTAATCAGAAATTGGTTTCTGTCAGGCAGGTGGATTCCTAAATATTACATTATTTTTTAATATTCTCTCAAACTTTGAAAGGGTCTACGTCTCTTCCTATTTGACACGGACCATGGGTTCGGTGTATCAAAGTATCAGACTTTCTATTTTCACCTTAGGAATAACCTGTTGAAGTATGTCGCCATGTTTTAGATACATATTGTGTACTTTTGACTGGCATGTAGGCCAATCGCGTTCATCATGTTTATGACCTGTGGTCTAAACTGAACCACAATGGTCGTTAAAAGTTGGTCCTGAATCAGGAGAGTAATACAATTGTTAGGGACCATATTTGAAACTAAACGGCGAGCTTCAGGATGATATCTACAAACACAACAGCACACTACCTGTTACTGTCATCAAATGAATCCTTGGACATTGTCATGGTTACTACCCATACTGCCATTCTCTATGACGCGATAATTTATTTGAGATTTATTTTCACTATTTTATTTTTCTCAAGCTTTTACGTCTCGTTGATGGTATGGTCATTGGAGACTGTTACATACAAGTTCATATAGAGACAGGAACTATAAAAAGAGTCAGCCATGTCTTACGTTAAGGAACCAACCCATCATTTCGGAAGAGCATGAAGATCATGAAGATAATGGAAAATGGAAATAAGGATGGCCTGAGTCGGGACTCGAACCCGTGACCTCCGGAATGCGAGACCAATGTGATGCCGTTGCATTATACTGTCGGTTAGGGGTTTTGTTCAGGGATCATAAATACACATGTTGCAATTTAAAAAGTAAACAGCCTTACGTAATACCAGAACCCGTACCGTTTTCGAGGAATCCTTGTTTAGAACTTAATAATAATAATAATAATAATAATAATAATAATAATAATAATAATAAAAGTCGCAAATAGGCAATACCTACAAAAAAATGAAGAACGGGTTGCATATATTAAATGGACAAGGTAACAGAGACAGCAATGAAACGGTCAGACATTTTACAAAAGAATTTCATGCTGGTAGTTTGTGGTTAACTAGTACCAGTAATTTAAGTATTTGTAAGTTGTAAAAATGAGAGGATTTGAGGACAGTTTACATCGTAATTTACTCTATTTCGAATAGCAATTATTTTCTTTAATATCCTTAGTTTACGTGCTTGAACTGTCTGCATCCAGTTTCTAACTATACACGAATCAAGCTACGATTTTCGAACATGATAAATCGCTGGGTGTGGTTATTACAGAAACACGCATTTTTTTAAAATGTAGTCTCGTTTACCAAACTTTTCATAAATAATTAATAGTATAGTATGCAGTAGTAGTTTTATTAGCGTAGTTTTAAGTCCTTAGAATCCAGTCGCCGTGCGCTGTCGGTAAAATTTCGCTTTTCTTATTCGAATTAGGGCATATTATTAAGACATCAAAATTAACTAGTTATATGAAACTGGGTACACAAAGAACTGGGTTGTCACTTCATTAAAATTTTATCATAACCGTACGTTCCATGTACTATATGACGCACCGATTGCACAATATTACGAACGAACGTCCGTCTCCACCCGAGGTCTGCCTTGTTTGCAGTATAAACTTTTTCGCGTTGCTAACATTTTGTTGTGAACACTACTGACCACGTTGTTACCAATACAACCAGGAGAATACGCCTGTGGACACCATTAGTGTGACGTCACATGATGACACTAGTTCCAAACAAACCCTCTGGGCCCATGCTAAACAATGATATCATATTTTGCTCTTGTCCGTAAAAATAGAGTATTAGAGAAAGTGAGCGAATTCTTTTGTTTTCAGAATTAATTTATATCTTAGAAGTTACGAACAAAGTCTAACAGATAATTTTGCAGCGTACTCGGAGTTATGTATGTGTAAATAGTGGCGAGGTTACTTAACCTAAAGGTAAACATGCATGTTGTTCTTGTTTGAATAGTAGAATTTACTTGTAGTTCAATGAAGTGCGGTACAAAAACAATAAATTGAGCATCTGATAACTAATCGAAACTACATTTATATTATTCGTGGTTATTCTTTAGATAAATCCATCCTTACGTTTTGTCATTTGTATGCTGTGTTACGATTTCGTCCAAAAGTTTTTTAGCGTATTAGGTGCATTTCCCAGGCTATTTGCGAAGAAATCTTAAAACAATAATAATATGGGAACTGGTCCAAAATCGTAGAAGGTAAATATCTTATTGGGCTTGTGATGATTGACATAATTTGTCGTTACTAGTCAAGTTTTAAGTTACCCACAAGTTGTTGCAGAATACTAAGTACGAAAACGTCAGCACTACATAACAAGTGTAGAAAGACAGTAATTAAAGGTACAGAATGCTGCATAAGTTATTGGATAAGAAAATTAACAATGTTACCGTTTTTACGGTAGGCTTAGTTTAATATGTTGCTTAACCTTTTCCCCAAAGGGTATTTTATAGCTACGACTTAATTTTAAGAATATATTGCCTTAGGCAAGGCAATCAAGGTTGGAGAAATTGTGGGGTAGGGAACAAAAATTTTTTGGCCTACAGAAAATTTACAGAATACAATTTTCACACAAGCGTGTGACAAAATGTTGTTTTCATAAAGTGTACGCGATTTCGGAATGGTTTCTTCCCAAGCTCCACACAGCATGGAAGTTTATTTTAAGCCTTGCAATTACTTTATAAAATTTAGGTTTTTTATTAAAATTATATCAATACTTTTATTTGACGTAAGAATTTAGACTTGTATGGGTAAGCATACATCAAGTCTTGCATTTGTCTTGACAGTAATTTTATGCTTAATTAAACTTAAAACTTAAGTTGATACTTAGCAATACTTAAATATTTTGTTTGAAATTCACTTAGAATTTAAGCTTGCAGTACGGCTTACTGTCATCAACTAGTAAATACACTACAAGCTTACCTCAAGCTTTTTGGCTTGTCATGTCAAGCTTGTTTGCTTGCCTAGGTAATTATCACAAGCTTAGGGCAAGCTTGTTCTGCTATAAGATAATTTTGTTACTATAACGCAATATGAAAAACAACGCTGGTTATTTTAAGAGGTTTCCGATATGCTGAAGAAATAATAGTTAAACACATAATTTTCAGTGGTAAATTTCTCCCTTAAAATTTGTATTAACCATTGGATTATACGAAATCAACCTAATATTGTTTTAATAAATCAACCCCTTAAGTTCCTCCTATGTTTTATAAACACACAGTATATGCTAATAATTTGCTAATTTGGTTTTAGTAGCTTTGTATAAATTAAGAATAATGATATTTTCATAAGCACATTTATAATTAATTCGATTGACATTGCTTTTAGCCATACTGATCACATTTTATAAAGAATTACATATATAACACATGCCAGAGTTGAAAGTACCGGTACCTATATAAGAAGTGAAACAAAGTTGAGCATAAAACAATACTGTAGTTTGAAATTAATTTTTAAAACTATTATTTTAAAACTATTATTTTACTCTTACTTTCCAAAATATAATTTTATTGAATTATGTTGTATGATAATGGTAACAGTTTTTTTTACTCTGCCCTCAGAGCGTTGTTAGGAGAAACGTAGTTCTTTACGTATTAAAAATAATTTTTACATTAATTTCATTACAATTATTTCCAAAGTATGTTTCAGTAATAAAATTCGGTTTGTTTTGATAGAAATTACAAGAATAGTAAGTAAAACTTGTAGTAGCGAATATTTTTCTTTAACTAATAGATCTCTTTATACACCAAAAATTATTCAGAGAACCAAGCTGCTAGTTGAGCTTACTCTGCAGCAGGCTACGTAACTTCAACTACTCTTACGAAAAACAGTTGTAGGTCCATCTCTGCCACTTTTAGTAACTTCTGACTGTATCTAAAGTCATAGCAGAATATATTAGTGACTTTCCTTGGGTTTATTTACAGTCGTAGATAAACAGACCTTAAAGAGAACCTGAAGTCTCTTAAATGCGAAAGTCAATCGGATGGTATAAATAGTGTAGGCCTACTGATACACCCCGAACGCAACCAGTAATGAATGTGGCCTAAATATATTTTAATTTAAAAACCTTCACATGAAGCTCAGTGTCAATAGAAAGTTACGATGGGTAACAATTTCACAGCAATATTACTGGTGCTCTATCTTAAGGTTAATCTTCTCAAATTGTATTACACGTGGGAGGATGCTATCGAGGAATTTGAGAAGGTAGTGGACAGCGTAAACCAATTTTATGGATTTGTACATAATATATTTCTACCCCTTCGAAAGACTTTTCATCCAAAATATACTAATTTCATTAGCTCATTGTCCTAAGATGTCAGAATCGAATATTTTCCAGCCTTACACGGAGTCAGATCCCAAAACATCCAGAACCATAGACCGGAGTTACAAATACAGCGCAATAAAACGTTAGTTAAAAATAACATAAATAACGTATCATTTATATGCGGTTGGGGTTAATGTTAGCACTCAAAAAAGTCCTGTTAAAGTTCAATTTTCAGTCAATTCGTATCTTTCCGCGCGTAACGGCTGATGACGTGTCATGTCTAAAGCCTAGATCACACCAACGATAACATTGCTAATAACACGTGTTTTCAACAAAGTTACTAACAATGTTGTAAAAATGCTTGAAAATGGTTGACAACATTATGTTATTAACATTGTTGCCAACATTCTGATAATAGCGGTGTTAATATTTACAAAAAAAAAAATTTAGTAACATTTGTTACCAACATTTTGTTGTAAACATTTGCTAGCAGCAAAAGTTATGAATTTTAGAAACATGTTAATAACTTTGTCACCAACATTGTTGATAGCATTATTTTCCCGACGTATCTAGGGTGGACTAGATCAAAGGTTGTTGGTAACAATGTTACTAGCAATGTTATCAGCAATGTTGTATGCATTTTTGTCATCAACATTTTTATTAACTTCCGTTCACCATTCTTACAAGTTTCTTGGTAACATTGGTGTTTTCAGCAATGTTAATTACATTTTCTGTCAACATTGCTATAAAATAATGTAGCACAGCTTAGAATTTGTTGATACCATTTTATTACCAACATTTTGTAAATAACATTGTTACTGTTATTTTTTTCGGTGTAAACTGGGAAAAACCTCTGTCGCTTGATGGTTGCATGTGTAAGATAAATTGTGCAGTCAGAAGGTACCTATAAGGTTTGATAAAACAAGATTGAATATTATATATATTACAATTATTTCGATTTAGTTTGATTTAGTTTCAGTATTGTTGCATGTAACTAGGAAAATACGCGAAACTAGGTATATTGCGTAATTTCTCTGCCAACCATACAAGAAGTAAGGCAATTAAAGTTAATATTAATAATATGTAGTAACGGCTAGTGAAATGTTTCAAAGGTTACATTTTCAGTGCTCACTTTATCTCGAACGACCTATACCTAGGCACACATATGTTTTCCAACAATACGTTTTGATATATTTGCAAAATGTGAAACCGTATGTATTATTTCTCATGGCTACTTGCTTTTCGGAACATGTGCCTTGAATGGTTTACAAAATATTTTTTCTCTCCGGTAATTAAATGTTGTTATCTTGTGAATTACATAACTTTTTAAGTATTTAAGAAAGCACCATTATGAAGAAAACAACACATCAAAATCCCTACTAGAAAGATAAACATTATAGACTTATCAAAATCAAATTTAATCCTTTTTATTACTTTAAAGGTTGAAAATAACAAAAGTCTTGAAATTACATTTGTAAAATTTGTATGTGTATCAGAAAAGTGAAAATCTCGACGATAACTTGTAATGTCAAAGCTAAATCGTCGATTCTATAAAAACGCATTTCACATCTTTACAACCATAACAGGTAGAATGTAGAAAAACAAGTAGTTACCAGCATAACTGATAAGCCTACTTTTCTCAAATTGGGTGCAATTAACCCTGAAACTTAAAGTCGTTTACGTAATCTGGGAATATTACATTCTAATATTGATTTAGACGTATGATACACGAAATATTCTGAAGATAAGTCAGCCTACTAAGTAATATACAAGTATCAGGTTAATGAAATTGGGAAAAATAACTCTCTACGATACCTATTAAATGTAAAGATTAAAAATAGCCGCCGTTTTCAAAATATTACAACAGGATAAACAAGGTAGAATAAAGTCAAGTCAGCTTTATATGTAGCACTTACGTGTAGCAAGTTTGATGAAGTTCCTGAAAATATTTGTCATTTCATACTATGCTAAAATCTAAATAAGGCCGCTTTTGGAATATACGAACACAGAATGAACGAAATAAACAATATGCAAGTCAATTTTGTATGTAGTGTGTGTGTGTGTATATATATATATATATATATATATATATATATATATATATATATATACACACACACACTAAGTTTGGTGAAATTCTGAAAAATATTTCCTAATATTTGTAATATTATGCTAAAGTGAAAAAATGGCTGCCACTATGAAACTATGAATACTCGATGAAAGAAATACACAAAAGATAAGTCAGTTTTGTATGAAGTACATGCGTACCAAGTTTAATGACATTCTAAAGTACGGTTCCTTAGATATCTAGCTTAATCGAAATATGTTAAAATGACTGCCATTTAGAAAATACAAAAAGGACGTAAATGAAATACACAAAAGTCAAGTCAGATTATAAAGTACTATATGTGTACAAAGTTGGTTCAAATTCGGTTCACTGGTTCAGAAGTTTTTAGGGACACTTACACACAAACGCACACGCGCATAAACACACAGACACAAAGTCAGGAAGATCATCTCAATAGCCTACTTTTCCCTTTGGAAAGTAGTCTAATAGCGATAGTAACTTACTGGTATTCACTTATTCATCACCCTGAAGTGAAATTAAAATCTACATCTTGAATGGTCCGATAGATATAGAGGATTTTTGTGAAACAAAATCCACGTATTTTACCCCTAAGAGGTTTGAAAAACTTCAGAATCGTGTTTTTGAATATTTTATGATCCCTAGGGCTCGATCTTCGATAAATACTTTAATAATTTTTTTTGATATTTGTTTGAGCATGTTTTTGAAGCAAAAATAAATGGTATATCTCGAAGAGAACGCGATATACCATGGAATAAAAAAAATCACGTTTCCTTGTATTTCCTTGAGTGCGGAATTTCGAAAAATAGTGAAATGTTTTCAGGTATTAAAGTAAGCATCATTCTTAAGACAATTCATGTCGATATCTTAAATTACAGTAGCGTTCATATATATATATATATATATATATATATATATATATATATATATATATATATATATATATATATATATATATATAATACCTATACTATACGAACGAATACTTAATTATGAAGTGAAAACCACTTTTATATCTCGACTGATTTTATAGATTACGAGGAATATTCGAAAACATTGTTCACGTCTTTTCACATTATTTCGAAACATCTTAAGTCCCGTCTTAGATAA
The DNA here is from genome assembly GCA_003012365.1 of Medauroidea extradentata. Classification (NCBI taxonomy): domain Eukaryota; kingdom Metazoa; phylum Arthropoda; class Insecta; order Phasmatodea; family Phasmatidae; genus Medauroidea; species Medauroidea extradentata. Next base: position 165,981 of record PNEQ01001546.1, on the reverse strand, counting down.
AAGTATAGTGTAACTTTTGAAGTAAAATTCACGACGATAGCTTATCGGGCTTCACCTATTTAAACGGTTTATAAAAACACATTTTACCGTTTTTTTACCTCTTTCATAAACTTACTTAAACTGCTCTCCGAGTTTAAGCTGTATCTTGAAGCAAAAATCAACTTCTCGAAGAGCTTGCTAGATTTCAAGGAATAATTTTTATGAGTGTGTTCTTGAAGTACAAATCACAAACGTAGTCCATCAGATTCGAGCTATATCAACAATTCATTGCAAATACTTTTCACCTCTTTTTACGCCATTAGTGGTCAAATTTAAAAAAATGTATTTTTAATCTGGGCCTACGCTTACGCCTTGAGGTAAACACACCCTCAAAATTTTCCCTTTTCTAGGTACAGCGGTTTCGGCTGTGGCTTTATATATCAGTCAGTTAGTCAGGTTATTTTGAACACAGATATTTATTGGTTACTAATCGTTTCGAGACCCTCTTCTACTATGGTCTGTAATAAAACTTCAATGTTAGACAAACTAAATTTATATACATATGCAGTGTATTTTTGTTGGGCCAAGTGGGTTCTGTTTTCCCGGGTTACAAATGTTTATATATTTAAGGGGGTTCAATATCTGTCATCTCAGAATTCTTTAATTTTGCGCTGTAAGTTCCGTACAATTAGATTTATCAAGTTTTCCCTTCTGACATGGCACATATAAGCGTCATCAAATTGCCACACTTTTACTACTTGGTTTTGATTTTGACTAGTAACCTTCCAGAGAAGAAAGTAATTGCTCTCTACGGATGGTCACAGGTATAGTATAAGTAAGGTTAATTCTACTACAGGTTAGAAAGAAAATACGTTTACTTATGGGAGAGCTGGCACAGGGAAATTTTCTGCCACAAGTTTAGTTTCAATCGCTAAGAGACCAGATAAATACGACACCGTAGCAAAATTAAATTTAAATAAACTTAGAAATTATATTAGTTATTAGTCATTTAATTTAATTTCAAAGTAAAACGAAACCAATTTCGCGTTTTAAATCATCAACTTAATGTAACATAAAATTCAGGAAAGCTCTGTGATTGGTCAGTTTGGTGCACTAGCGATACCAGCGCTCAAGTGGCTGAAATTTTTCCTGTGCCAAACTTATAACATTGATCTTTCTAACGTGTAGTAGAATTAACCTTAGTATAAGCAATAGTAGTCCAGCAATGCCAACTGCTGACAATGTAAGAAAATATTCCTTTTGCCTTTTCGAAGCATAGTACATCGTAGAAAATTTTTAAGCCAAATTTTCAGGTGTTGCAGTATTCCAGAATGGCGGGTACTGATCCCTATTAACACGGTAATTTTGGAAACACAATTGTAATTTTCCCAATACCGCTGTTTTAAATTTTTAGAAGGCAATCTTTGAATTGTAGGTATGCATCCGTGAAGTCGTTATCTCTCTATATATAAAAATGAAAGCTGACTGACTGACATATAAAACTGCAGCCCAAACCAGTGGACCTAGAATCGTGACATTTTTTGTGGGGGTTCCCCTCAGGTCGTAGGCGAGTACTAAGAAGGGATTTTTCGAAATTCGACCTCTAAGGTGGTGAAAAGGGGAGAAACGTGTTTTCGAAGAAACGTCGATAGAGCTCGAACCCGACGGCCTATCATCGTAATTTTTACTTTAATAGGACACTCGTAAAAATGCACATTAGCCAATTTAAAGATTTTTAGAAGTTCAACAATTAAGGGGGTGAGAATATCTTAAATATGTTTCCAATCAACTATCGATATCTATCGAACCCTTCGGGATAGAGAGTTGATACTCACTTCAAAATATTGCTAACGTAAATTCCCAAAAAGCAGTTTCAGGTTTTTTTTTTAATTCGACCCCCAGGCAGTAAAAAGGGGCAAAATGTGTTTTTTATGAATCGTCCATATCTTTGAAACACAATTGGCTATCGTCGTGATTTTAACTTTCATTGGTTACTTTTACAAATGTCTATGACAGTACTCAAAGATGTTTCGAAATTATTTAAAGGGGTGAAAATACGTGAAAAGTGTTTCAATTATCCTTCCATACCTATCGAATCAATCGAGATATCGAAATGATCTTTGCTTTAAATTTGTGCTTTTGTAAGTATCCCAAGTACCATATAAAATATATTTTCCGAATTCGGCCCTATACCGGTTAAAAAAAGGGTAATATGTGTTTTCAACTTATATTCTATATATATCGATCCCATAGGTTGTTATATAGCGACGTGATTTTTGTTTAGGATTGATGCTTACTCAAATACCTAAAAAGTAATTTTAGGAATTTTCGAAATTCTCCACCTAAGGACGTGAAAAAGGGTGAAAAGTGGTGAAAAGCGTTTTCAATTAATCGTCGACATATCTTGAACCCAGCGGGCTAATGTGTTTTTTACGTCCATGAGATACCAATAAAGTATTCTAAAACATGATTCAAGGGTTTTTCGAAATTTACTCTTTTAGGTGGTGAAAAGACCTTGAATGTGTTTTAGATAAATATTTGATATCTATCGAACCCGTCGAGATATACAATTAATTTTTGATTCAGGATGATGATTACAGAAATTATCGCAAAACGGTTTTCAGATTTTTCGAAATTAGATTTCTCAATACTGTGCAGGGGTGATATGTGTTTTTTTTTTTTTTTTAGTGAATGATCGGTTTCGATTCGACTGAATGTGGTAACGCTGTGATGTGATTTACATATCAGTTGGATACTTATACAAATGTCTAAGATGTAAATTTAAAAATATTTCGAAATTCGACACCCAAAAGGGTGAAAAAGTACAAAATTTGTTTTCCATCAACCCACGGTATCTATCTAACCAGTAGCGATATTGAGATGTTGTTCGCATCAGAGTGATGCTTACGTAAATATTGAAAAAAAATATGTATGTAGTTTTTTTTTAAGAAACGTTATTATTAAGAATAAAACTAAGTTGGTCAACCTTCAAGGCAGACGATCCGAAAAGCAGGAACAAGCAGCGAGAAACAACCTATACAGGAGTTTCACTCTACAGTAACCTATCGAGACGTGGTGTTGTACAACCTCTATGTGCCCAGGACACATTACATATATATATATAATAAAATTTTATTTTCATGAATTATTTCGACGTTACTTGACGCAGTTGTTTGTTACTCAGGTCTAAATTCCGGGAGATTCTGGGCTCGAATTCCGTTAAAAGCTGCGTGCGAACGTACAATTCTGACACACAAAAACTACAAGGCAGATCGAATTAGTGCAATTTACATGTAGTCTTTAAAAGGGATAAAATTGCAGTTCGCTTTCCACTTAGGTTCCTCTACAATATCAGCTGACATATCGTTGGTATACTGCCAAAAGTGATAAGGTCATAAATGCTATTTCGTTTAAAAACAGTATTAAATTGTAGATATTAACAAAAATGTGTATGTTACTATACTGTGACACAACAGTACAAAATGACGAATAGACTTGACGCGGACCAAGCCGCATGCCCTCGGAACAGCCCGTCGTGCGCACCACGCGTGCAGGAACACACCTGGATACCAGTACTGCGGGCGCATATGGGAAAGCGCCCGGCAGCGTGGTCTCAAGAGGCCACGGCGTCCCGATGCCGCCCCCGCAGTCAAACACAATGTCCAGCCATAAAACAAACCCTCTTGACCTCCGGCAATTGCTGGGAATACGTCCCATCAAGCCTAAAAGCCACAAACACGCTGTGAACCACGACGTGTCAGTGCGCGTGTTCTGTGTGAGTGAGGGAAAAGGGGACACGTGTGTAGTGTGATAAAGAGACGTCCTAGGCCAGGGG
>PNEQ01001546.1:143093-162067 GCA_003012365.1 Medauroidea extradentata | reverse complement strand
ATTCAGCCCCCGGGAAAGACTTGTCAGGTCTAACCTCAAACTCGGGTAGAAACACCTCTGCGCCTAACGTAATATTGGTCTCGTCCACGGCCGTAGAAGAACAGGTCTGGACACTCGCCTGGAAACTTGACCCCCTTGTTGTTTGGCGGTAGTTCACCAAGTTACCGACAATATTGTGTTTTATTGGCGCTGATGTTACGGCGGTCGGACTAAACTCCGCCCACTTCCTTTCCGTTAAGATAAACAATTTATCAAAACGTATTTTTTATCAATTTATGAAATGCTTTTTTCGCTCACAAATTTAAGAAAAGGTTCCAGCAATCTTTATTTACTTTATAAATTTAACAATGGAAAAAAGTGGACGGAGTTTGAGTCCGACCGCCCGGAAAACAGGGCCAAAAAGTACGACATTCTCGGTAACTTGACGAACTACAGCCAAACAACAAGGGGGTCAAGCAAAATACATTGTTAGATAGGCGAGTGTCCAGACCTGTTCTTCTACGACCGTGGTCTCGTCCAACCGGCAACCTCTGCCGTGTAAATTCTTTAAAGCTTCAAATTGATAAAATACTTTTCTTTATAATAACATTGCTCTCTAGATTTTTCATTTAACAATATTAAAATAATTCTCTGTTATTAATGTGATTTAAATGCACGTAACGTAAAATATTGTCTGACATAAAATTTTCAAAACATAAAAATGAATATTCCAAACAACCTTTTGGACATTAATCATCAAGCCTAAATTTTATACAAATTTTCCAAGTGCTTTGTTTATATGTTGTAAGTGTTTTATGTGTGAACGAAGTTTTGGCGCGCTCAGCAGCAATGTCGCCCTGAGCCTGCCAAGGCTTCGGCAGTTGATTACTGGCGGCGTGTAGAGGCGGTTCGGCTACGGTCGCCCGGGCACCAGCATCTCTTTTGTCTTATCATTCACTGCAATAGTCGTTTTCTTTCTTTGTCTGGAACAGTAATTTAACGTAATTTATGTGCCCGGGTTAACCCCTCTCCCCTGTCGACTCGTTCCACGCCCAGGGGCTTTTCATACCGTAATTTTCCACTTCCCACCACGTGGGAATTTTACCGCGTCGCCTATCGGACGGGCCAGGTCCGGATCCGTTTCATACATCGCCAGGATTGTTTTTGTACTGGGAGACCGATGTGAGTAAATAATAACGCCTTGCCTATATATATCTTTGTTATTATTGACTTCGCCGCTTCACGGTGTTTCAGGGTACGGGACCCTACAACCCGGTGACGTAAGTGTTTATATGGGTGTACAGGTGCCCGAAATCCCTGTCGAGTGCATTGTGTGTGTATGGATATGAGCGTGGGGAGGGCCATAACACTCCCCTGAGTAAGTAGAACGGAGGAGGACGAGGAAATTTTGAAGCCGGCCGTCGGCCACACGACCCTGAGATAACTCCACTCGTAACATCTGAGTGCCGGTTCTCTGCTAACCGGCTGGCGCCTAGTCGGGAACGATCTTAAAGCACGCTAGTATTTTCTTATCACCATCTCCTCCACCCTCGTCCCCGTCAGACTTCAAACTTGGGCAATTGTTCGTGAACAACATGTACATATTCTTAGCATTTTTAAAATTTCAGTGGTAATATTGAAATGGTTTTTGCTTTAAAATAAATCTTACGTAAATATAAAAAAAGTGTAATTTCAGGATTTTTCGAAATTCGTCCTTGAAAGCTGTTCAAAAAATTAAATGGGATTTCAAATAATCATCTGTACCGCTTATACCCGTTGATATATCGAGATGATTTTTTGATAAGAACGAAGCTTATGTAAATATCTACACGTCGAATTCAGGTTTTTATGAAATTCGAAAATTAAGTAGGTGAAAAACAGTATAATATTACAGTCTCCCGAAAAAAGAGAATGATCACGGAGAAATAATTCAACAGTCGTTTCTTTTCGGCAACCTACTCATAAATAAAACCTCTTTGGACTGTAGCCTGTACGTACGAAATAATTATCACGGCCTGCCTTTAAGCATTCACTAATATATTGTATAAAGTTTGTGGTGTGGGAGGGGTGGGGTTACGGGTTCATATCCCGTGCAAGACTTTGCGATGGGAATTACTATGACATCATATGAGCATATTGCGCGCGCTCTTTACACTGAGCTAAGACAGTTATTTATAGTTCACTGTTATTGAGTACGCTAGATGTTAAATGTCTTCATCACATATTTTATCCATAGTTACTGTTTACATTACATAATTTCACGTGGGCGACGCCGCAGCCGGTCGGCTGGTTTTACTATAATTTTACGACCTCTTAGAGTTATTGCACATTTACCACCCAACTGTTACTGAACTTCTGTTTACACTTAGAGGGATGCGACATGCACAGACGTACTGTGATTTCAAACTCTCAAATTCTGTTTTTGATTACAGAACAATTGTAGATATGTTGAATAGCACCGCACTCACTTACTCAGTTATGCTATTTGTTCTCAGTGAGGTTGTACAGCTGACAGTCGGTGTTGTGTTAAAATGAGCAGAGACTTGAAAATTCATTAGTTGATATTTTTATTTACCCTGTTTGTTGACTATTGGTGAGTTTGAACTTAGCAGTTTCAAAGAAGTTAAAATTCATTGGTGTTCAGATCAATAAAGTTGCTGTGATGTTGCAAATACTATAACTTGCATGCAGAAAAAGTCGCATAACACATAAAACATTTTACCCCATTTTTACGCAAGAAACATTTATAGACCTATCTACTGTATCCTCATATTTATTTCAAGCCTGCGTGGGATAAGTCTATAAAATTTAAATTTTTGTGTATTTAGCACAATTTTTAAAATAACTTTTCACTAAAATATGCACATAATAGCACTCACTAATATGAGCTGTTTATTATATAAGAATTTCTATGATTCTTTAGTTAAAGCCTAATCTACCGAAAGAAATTAAACTTGTTTTAACTGAACTCCGTATAAAATAAAACCTTGATATTAAATACAGCTTAAATATTTGTGTTTCACCGTGCATTTTTAGCAGATAACTGAACTCGAATAGTTAAAGATTAATTTTCTGTTGCTTGCAAAACCCAACTTCAATGCAGTGGCGGTGTTATTTAGTTTGCTTATGCATAAATAAATGAATTTGTTGATTTATTAAATATTATCTATGTACCGATTATCACAACATCAATTTTAGTATTGAGTGAATTTTCGTTGATTTCAAAAGCAGTATAGATTTATACGTAGATAAGTAATTTGTATATTTATTTAATGTTTTTGTTTATTAAATTTTGTGTTTTATTTTGATGCTTAAACAAGATCATTGAGTACAAACACATTATTTAAATTTGCTATAAAATATTTGAGAATAATATATTATAATGTAAATCAAATTTTTATTCATAGCGCTATTAGATAAATCTATGGGATATGATATTTGGTCATGGTATATAATATATATATTGGTGGTTTAAATCTAGCATATGTGAAACTTAACTTCATGTTATTCAGTATAACGTCAAATATCAGCTGTTAGACTCAGACCGCCAAGTTGTCGTTCTTCTACTTTCCTTGGGGAAGGTGCGAGGGTAAAATTTTTAACTACGTTTATCCAGTAATATTTGTTTATTGTTTCATTTGCATTTCTTTGCTTTAAACTTGGAATTAAATAACGATAGTTTTTCATTTGTATTCTGATAAAACATTTTGCTACATTTAGAATCTATTAAAGCCTAATAATGGAGCGTATCGGTTAATGTTATTCATCCAAATCACACCAGTGTGAACTGTTGGTGAAATGCTTTTAAACAATTATTTCAGTTTAGCTTATATTTTATTCAATTTAAGGAACTAACATTTTGCCGTGAAACGAGCTTTCAGTGAAATAACAATTAATATCTCAACAGCTGGCACAGAGACCGACATGCTTCGTGTCATTTCTGGTTGAAGGAAACAGTTTATAAACCGCCTATTTGACGCGCCCCTTCCCAAAAATGTTGTCGGGGAGAACATCTAGCTATGTAGTAGTCAAACCATCGGTCTACATTTTCCTCTTTCCCAAAGTTACAGAAACATTTGAATTCAACGTACGCCTGGTCACTAAGGAGAGGTTGTGTATTCATTTCGTTGCACCAACAATATCAAACGTGTTGCTAGCACTGAAACAGTGAAACTTCTAGTTTCTTCATCAGCGTGATTTGCAGAAATGCAGAATACTACTCACCATGTGATAGTTTTTATACAGGATGTTGGATTATTTTACGTCATTTTTCTTCCGGGTTTGGCTGGTTTCCAACTCCCTGCCTATGGTGGAAGCTATAGCTGTGTAGCTGCTCTGCCTTCAGCATGATTACAACTCCCGACTGCAACGTTATGTAGGTACCAAGATTGCTATATTTCGACATCAACTTAATCTGTCATCTGTATGTCTTTTTTTTTTAAATCAAGAACTGTGCATTTTTGTGATTTACCAAAATTTGAATGTAATTTTAAATATTAACTTTAACATTCTTAATTAACTTTATTCAAGATATACGCCTTGATCTGTGCATTAAAAATGTTTAGTGTTTTCTATTTACTAAAATATTTGAATAATGTTTTATTCTACAAGTGATGTGATGTCGAATTAATTCAGCAATAATTTTGATACCTAGTAACGATTTTAAATATGCAACGAAAACTTAATTAGTACTGCATACTTAATACATTTTATTTTATACATATAAAATTTTCCTTATTAAAATATTGCTTGGGGTACCCCTTTTCTTAGTTTGAACATTAGCACATTAGTTAATGTTTTATCTATTTTAAACATATTATGTTTGATTTTGTCAATTTATTTGAAGAGAATAATTAATAAATGTATAATAGGAATTTATTAAGTACATGCGACGAGTAACTGTGTTATTATTTTAATTCAAATCCTCTGGCTTCTTACTATTTTAAAGTGTTGTAGTAAGGTTAATTGATATTCATTCACCTTGCAATTTTGTATTTATTTTTTGGTGTGGTGTTCTTATGGTCTAGCTTTTCCTCAGTGTTTATTATGCATTTACTATCTTTACTTTTTGTGTCCTTTTCGTTGTCTATTATTCCCATTACATCAGTGCGTGGCTGTTTTTAAGAAGTAATTTTTATGATTTCAAACAGTTGGATGAATTTTTGTGTAAAAATTAATTCTATCCTCAACACATTGGCAAAATATTTTTCAAAATGGCACACATACAACAATTTACCCTTTTACACTAAAAGCGTAAATGTTGAATTGCCACGTTGTGAAATTTGGTATGAAGCAGACAAATAGTTTCCTGGATTTGACAATTGGTTGACATTTATTTTAATCGCTACCATTTAAAAATCAAGCTCTGTTACTGTCGAAATATGTAGGTGAATTAGAACAACTATTGCACGATTAGTTATTGTAGCGGGAACTTAGTAGATAAAGTTTCGATGGGCAACATCTGTACGGAAATATTTTCTGGCTATGATAGATGAATACGTAGAAATGAAGTACTGCTACTTCGCCTGAGTACTCTACCAGAGCTGCACAAAATGGCAACTCTGCTGTCTGTTGCATAAAGCGTACCTTGGACGTATTTTTTCACACACACAATCAAAATTACACTGCGTGTGATGCATAAATTCTGCTAAAGCTGTAACTACGAAAATGAAAAATTTGCGAAATCAATAACTTGAATGTTAAAAGACTCCACTGGCTTGAGCTATGCATATGATAGTAGATTATAACCTGCATGTCATTTATTAAATTTTTTTCCCTTTCCCTTGCTATAACTCTTGCAAGGAGATAATTCTCAGACTCCACAGGAGTTTCAAAACAAAGCGCTTTACATAAACCCACAGGAAAAAGTCTAGTGGTGTTATACCTGGCGATCATGGTCGTCAAGTAGTTTGTCCACGTAGACCTACCCACCTTCCCAGGATGTTTGGTCGATATGTTGGTGTACGTCGTGAGATTGGGTGCTGGTGAGTCATCACGTTGGAACACCATACGCTTGCGAATGTTCAGTGGCACTTCATCTAAAAATTGCACCAGTACTTTTTGCAAGATGGTAAGATACCTAGGACCTGTTAGGTAGCATGTATGGCCCAATAAAACGTCCATTGATGATACCAACATGAACATTCATGTAAATATGTCGCGTATAGATTTTCATCATCCCAAATGTGGTTGCTTCGACGAAAAATGATTCTTACGGTGAAATACGCCCCAGCCGTGAAAATAATGAGTCGATGAAACTCGGAAACGTCCACACACCTACAGAAACTGTCAAGTGGTGCCATGTTTGCCGGAACTATTGCGAGGACATTGTGAGGTTGGTAAGTGTGAAGTTGCTGCTTACGCAGAATACACCAGACGCTACTGTGGGACACATGTATGGCATGTGGAATGTTTCAAGCAATTGTCAATGTGTTTTTTTTCGACGCGATTTGAGACGTTCTCTTCAAAGATGGGGAGTGCGGTGTATCTGTGCAGAACCACAACTAGTTTTCCAGTGACTCAAGGTTGTTCGCTGAGTAGAATTTACAATCTTAAAAAAAATGTATAAATTGAAGAGAACGTAAAGATATCGCTTCTGAAATTTATGTTTCGCAGCTTTATCATTACGTCGAGCTTCGGTGTAGACAAAAGTGTGTATAGCTATCCCTTACCACTGTACGCATCTACGAGTGAATAACAACTGACATGCTAATCAGCGCACTAGGAAGTCAGCAGAAAACTCGTGTCTTCAAGTGATGCAGTCAAATACCCAGCATTCATCGGCGCAATCTGCCAATGTTAATTGCCAAACGAGAAACAGGATATCTTAAATTTGTAACATCGCAACGGTACATTTTCGGACCAAAGATTCTCACGAAAACTTCATATACTGAGTCCTTTCAGCAATACCAAATAATGTAATATGCTAAAAGTTATTCTGATACAGCCCGTATGGATATCAAATACGGTTTACAAAAGCTATTTGTGTACTGAAATTGAAACTAATTCCGTTGAAAGGGTAAAAAAATCATTTGACAGTCAGGGGCAGAGGACAGACATACACAGACACGCTGACCTACAGACCCACACCCCCTTCCGCACACATACAGGAAATTAATTTTATATATACTTTATGATATTAGGCTAACAAAAGTCGTTGTCAACCACGGGGTTTGTAGTGACGATAACTCTAAATTTTATCGTTTCTTACAGGCTTTTTTGTCCGAAGCTTGGGTTGTTTCAACTTTTATAATATACGGTATGGGTTAGGTGATTGCTTCTTCCTGTCAACCGGCCTCCGTAGCATAGTCGGATAGGCGCCGGGCTACGGTGCGAGATGTCCTGGGTTCGGATACCGGCTCAGGCATGGATGTTGTGTTCTCCCTTCACCTCACTTCAATCTAATCGGCCGTAAAACCCTCTCACCTCTCATCATCCTGTCAAGTCAAATTTCAGACGCTAAAATATTAAAATTGGCTATATTATGTTAAACGAATTTTGTTACTGTCTGTATTTGAATATCTTTCAATTCATGCATAATTTTATCCAGTACAAGAAATACCTTATGCCGCTTAAAATATGAATTTCAAATGAGGCATTTACGTCATCGAGTTCTCATTGATGTTCAGTTACGTCACAGGTGTCAAGAACAGTTACTCACTAATTCACAGTAGGTCATGATCGTTACGTCGTAATCCATGAATAATTCACTCTCTCATGAGCCTCGGTTTTCTTGAATAGAACATGCAGCTCGAGACTGTGAGGAGACATCAGTTGCGTGTAGCAGTTAAAATAATAATATAAAAAAACAGAGCGGAAGAGAATGCTAAGGTCGATGTTCCATTGTTCTATGACAGTAGCATCGGATCAACCATTCGTTTGTACCAAAGAAGATGCATGCAGAACAGCCGAAAAAATTCTCTTTGATACTCAGAATGTGGAGTTACATGGGCATGAACATAATAGATACAGATATAACGCCGAAAGATAAAGTGAGGAGATTTATTTGCTACGTTTACGTATCGGTCATAGCAATATCACAATGTCTGTTCGTCAAGGAGGTGTATATATCTGAAACCTTGGAAGAAGGACTACATGGTCTGGCTACGTTAATAAACATGTCACACACGTGGGTCGTGACGTTTTCCATAATTTTCTATAGACACACCTACAGGGAGATAACTTTAGAGCTGATACATAATTTTTGGGACGAACACCTCGACAAAGAAACATCCGACGAAATTTTGCGCAGGTCTGTAGGCCTGGAGGAAAAGTTGACCAAAGGCGTGTTCACTATGTGCACCATAGCTTCGTTTGCGCAAGAGATAGTGCCTTTGGTAGGCTTAAAAGTAATAAACGAAGGCAACCAGACTGTTATTGACTATCGAGTGCCAATGGATCTCTTCACACCGTTCGACCGGAATGACATCTTGCAGTTCACGGTTGATCGCATATGCATGATGATATTGGTGATTAGTCTCGCTTACCTGTCCGTGCTATGTAACAGCTACTACAACTGCATTCTCATCAACTGCGCAAGTCAGTTCGAGTTGCTAAATGCATGCGTGTCATCCTTAACGCACCACGCAGGCGGGAACCATAGACTAGGTGTTATCAATAAAGAGGAGAGAGAGGACCTTGTCTTGATGAAGGATCTTTCAGACTATACAGGTGTTATCCATGAAGAGGAGAGAGAGGACTGTGTCTTTATGGAGGATCTTTCAGACTATGCGGACAGCACGAGTTCTTTTCACAGTTACGATGAGGTGGAGACATTTCAGGACAGTCAACTTCGTGGAGGCACAGACAAGATCAAGGGCTTGAAAGATTTTGCCCTAGATTTAACAGACTTTAAAGAAGCAAATGAAAACGAAATGGCAATTTTAGAGAGGAAACTCGAGAGCATTATAGAAGCACATAAATCATTAATCAGGTATTTATGAAGTTATTCTTGGAGTTATTTATTTGTATATATCATGTCACACTCCTTAAAACTCTATGTTTGTTACAGCTCAGTCGCCAAAATGAACGAGGTGATGGGGCCAGTCGTGTTTCTTCTCTACTTGAGTGTTGCCGTCGACTTGTGCATCCTCACATACGAATAAGTTATTGCAGTAAGATTCATCAGTGATTGAAACATATGTTTAGCTACTCGTATTCTTTAAGAAATTAATAGTTTCACCCCATATACACGGGATATTCCGTAAAGCTAATGAGGCAAACCAACTTCCCCTACTTTCGAGACAAGATAACTGTACAATTTAGTCAAATCCTTGTACATACTCGAAACGTCACATACTGGAAACAAAAACTACCAACAGTAGTTGCACACTTTTCTGTCAGTGAGACGCAAACCTGGAATACGTAGCAATATCTCGTTACAAGAAGGAAGGGGTACATTTACAGCTTTTTATTCACACATATAGGCTACTTTGATAGTGTTAGAAGGTATTGAACGCTCATAAAATGGTGCAAAATTCGACTGAGTGTTTGAATCTCCGTTCGGCAGAAAATTCTGCATGACTATTAAGAAACAGTATTTCGTTCCATACGATGAAACATTATTAAACGTCACGAACTTTCCCCTTGACAATTTTTAAGTATGATTATCGTACATGAAAGGGAATTTCGCAAATAATTTTATACAGTATTGCTGTGTCTACAATTTCTTACACTTACGAACACCAATGACTACAAATTTATTGTGAGATAGTTATGCAAAATGTTACGCAATATACGTTACAGACTTTAATAGACGATTATTCACGGTAGAATTCCGGTAACGCTGATTTACTTGCATTCAGAAATGAAGGTAGATGACTTCCTTAAAAATGGAGAAGTAGTTCATTAATATTATTATTAATAGTATGAGATTTCTACCCTTAGATGTAGTTTATGGACCTTGTTCAACGGTTTTGATAAATTATTTCCGCAAGAACTCACCTCCTATTATCCGTAACGTAACTTACTAAACACTGTGCATACTAATTACTAATTGATACTGAAGACTACATCTTACACTATAGAAATTTTCTTCTTTTAGATACTCCAGGTTCAAATCTATAACCATTTCAAATTTTAAATTTGTGTGGTATTTGATAGAGAGAGAGAGAGAGAGAGAGAGAGAGAGAGAGCAAAATTTGCTGCACTTTGACACGCGATAAATAATACAGAACTACAGATATCATATCTAGAGCAATGAGTTTGTCGCGAAATTTTTTTGCGCCATTTTATTTAATAGTTTTACGGGCGCATCAACAGCTGTGCTTCATGTTGTTGGCAGCGTGTCTTTGTTCAGAAACGTCTCTCGTCTGACAGCACCTACCAGAATAAGGTTATTGTGACTCCGTACAGTACTTCTGTGATTTGCCAATAGAACCCCACGACAGGTGACAGTTAAAACATACAATTAGTGACTATGAAGCAGATTGGCAGGTATGCAACACAATACATTGAAAATAAATGGCGCAAAAATATTTTCCCCGCAAAAGCGTGGCCTTAGTCATCTATTGAAACGCAGAGGTTCTTTGGCTAATACTATCGTTCACTTTTTACTGAACTATTGTATGTCTGATTATTATTATTTTTTTTTACAAATTTTCTGGGCTTCATTTCCAGTTGCATCTAATATTGCCTTGCTTACGCGGTCCTGCAATCACTTATCATAAACTCTGACATAAAATGAAAAGATTTCGATTAAATGTTTTTGTTCAAGAACATTTTCACATGTGAATTCTTTGAGTGAACTTACAACTAAGTTGACTAATGCTCGTCTATAAAAGAAAATATTCTTGATCTGGTTGTAAGTATTTGGTGATAAAACCACTTTAAATATGAACTGAGTTTAATACGACTGGTGAGAACCAAATTAAAAAAAAAGTAATAAGGGGTCGATAATATTAGAAGTTGAATTAGTACCGAGTTTATTTAAGAGTCGTAGAATTTAATTCTAAAGGGTACTGCAGAGGTAGCTTCACATCTGCTTGTCTAACTAGGGTGTATGTAAATATTTAAGAATCTGAAGATGTTGTAGTAGTTATGTTTTTCTTCGTGTTAGCTTTTTTTACTTCCTATTACAAGCAAAAATAGTTCGATTTAAGTTAATTTGATAGTTACATTACGTACTTCGAAGAAGCCCTTAAGGCGGTCGCCTACCCCACGCTTCAAATTCGTTGCAGCGTGTTCGTAAACAGGTTTTTTCTACGAAAATATTGCACGTGAGCCCATTGTGCCAACGTACGAAAAGAAAACAAACTTCAGGCAAGGTAGGAACCTCATTATTAAGACGTCACGCTCATTAAAAATATTGTTTCTAAGCCCTCCAACATGGCCAAAAACGACCTTTTCAGTCATCCGTACTTCAAAATGTACTAACCGGATGTATGTGAAACTCAGGTTGCGACCTGCACTGAACTTATACTCTATCCATTCTAAGGTTGCAACTAATTCATTCAAGTGAATGACAGTAAAAAATTTTGTACAGCATAAATTTCATTTGAAATATTGAAAAATACTATGAAATTGTGATGTAGCACAATCACAATGTGAAGAATCAAGATATAATTAAATTACTTTGATTAATTTCGCTAGCAATTTGTATTTCTGCTGCAACCTTAGAGTGGACAGAGTATAGCTGCATACTTTCCACCAGTAAAATTATATGGTCCTCGCTTAGTGTCCCATAGTAAAAACCGTTCGCCGGGAACCTTGCACGCTAGTTCAGTGCTTGGCTCGTTGAGGCGACGCGGCATATGATGCGCGCTTCAAGGTCGACCTTACAGCTCCGTCACTTTTGAGCCTCTCAAGCGCGTTTAGGCGGCGCCCTTAAGAACTCAGTTTGAATCAGATTTGAAAATCTCTTCGACAACGAAATAATTAGTTATGTAAACCGAAACTCAATTAGACATGTACATTACACACTTTGGTCGAGATTCGAACACAGAATTATCATTACTGTAAACCAGCGGACAATAATTTGCACTGTGTAGGTAGGTTTAAGCAAGCCAACATTTTACTATGTGTCTTTTCAGTATTTTGCTTTTAAGACCTTTCCATACAATAATCACTATTTATAAAATGAGTACTTGAACACTGTAATAACTGACGTTTATAATTTTATAAGGCATTTCTTAGCAACCTGGTTGCTAATGTATAATTTGTAGCATTTCATATAAAAACAGGGAACAATTTCTAAAGAAGATGCCATAGACTGTATAGGGTAACTGTTTTATTTAAGTATTCAATTACAGAATAATTTATGTAACCTAAATTGTACACTGAAAGTATAGATAAGATGTAGTGATGTCATTTGAAAACACGACATTTCAACCAAATTAATTGCATGTCCGGAGTTAAAAAACATGTATATATATTAACCACGTAAAAAAGGAAATTTACATGGCTTTCAAAAGTATTTCTCATTTATGAAATTTATTTGGAATGCATACAAAATTTGTCGTTATAAAAGAATGTAATGTCACAATAAAAAGGATTGTATTTTTTTCTAATTTAGGATCTACATTAAGTAAATAAACTTATTGCAATTTCGAAAAAAAAGCTAACTTTTGTAATTCACGCCAAAGTAATTAACTGTATTTTTACACTTTGTACGCAAAATGTGGTACACTCGGTTGATTAATTTTTTTAACATATGATATAACATTTTCATTTCATGTATAGCTATCTTCCAAATTGGCCTACGCAGGCAGTTATATTTTATGTTGGTTGTATATTTTGTCATCATGAAAACTGATATGAAACAGCAAAAGGTTTTGTAGATAAGACGCTATTTAATGAATGTTCTTTAAAACGTGCCTCTTCCACTTAAATCGTGCAAGTTAATATCTTCGACATAATTTTTACTTGTGAATAAAATTTTTCCGGAGTCACATAATAATTTCTTGAGACACAGTATTAATATTTTGTAAACATAATAGCTGAGGTAACCGTATTTGCCCAGGTAATGGTTTTAAATATCATAATAAATAAATATTCTAAACAATAAAATGTTCTGAGAAAGAAACAGAGGTAGGATATTTAGATGCGATAGTTGCAAATAAGAAATATCCATTACAATTCATCGGTTTCTGGGGCCAAAATAGGTGCCGTAGCCGATTTCGGGTTAAAGGAATCTGAAATAAAGGTTCACTTTCGGAATTTTGTTTGACAGAAAAATTTGCCAGGAGACCACAAATTAATGTACAATTACACGAAAACATTTATTGTTTATATAATTTTTGTGTAGCGACTTTTGAATTAATTTAACATTTTAAATTTTCCTTTACCATGTAAATGTTTAGCCGTCTTTCCAAAGTTTCTGTGTGAGATGTCCCACGTTCTCGGAATACCTGCCTGCTAATGTTAAGAAACTATACGGTTAGAATAAGTTCTCAGTCTAAATTATGATCCTACTTTCTTCAATATTAGTG
This sequence comes from Medauroidea extradentata, assembly GCA_003012365.1. NCBI lineage: Eukaryota > Metazoa > Arthropoda > Insecta > Phasmatodea > Phasmatidae > Medauroidea > Medauroidea extradentata. The sequence goes on along the minus strand of PNEQ01001546.1, from coordinate 148,661 downwards.
CTAATTTACTCAATAAGGGAGCTATTAAAAAGTATCATTTAAAACTAAAAGCAAGTCATATTTTAACAGAATATAATTCTTGATTCGAAATGGCTGAAGAATTTCCGAAATATGACATAACATGTAAGGCAGTTTATTTGTATAATTTTATCATCCAAAATCGCAGAAACTGTGAGACAATTACAACTTAAGCAAAGCATTTTTTTTTTCAAACAGACAGACAAACCTATGCAATTAAGATTGAATGGGCAAACTATAACCGGAAATATGACACATTTGAAACAATTCTTTAGGTATAAACCTTATTATTATCATTCTTTCTTATATTCACTCTACGGTTTGTGCGTACAAGTTATAGCAACGAACATTGTTGGCACATTCTAGATGCGAACAGCGCAACTACAGCAACAAATGGCAGATCATTAAATGGAAAACACTAATCAAACAAGTCAAATAATTTATTTTTCCATTAGACTACTTCACCTGTACACTGTACTTAAAGTTTTGGAACTCGTCGGTAATTGTTTTCACGCTCATACGAACACACACAATAGATTAAGGCCATGATCTTTCACTTATTTCAAACAATTGCAAATAATTTGAATATTTTTAACCAAAAGCATTGAAAAATTTGAGACTGTGTAAAGTCATACAATAAACAATTCTGCCAGAGTTTTTTTTTAATAATGTACCGTTTGCTTGCAAAAAAATTATTTGCTTCATTTTGGCTTATTTGACAACAAAGTACGTGCAACTTCAGGGGCAAAAATCTAAAAAATTGTTAGGTGTATTGCAACAGAAAAATTCAAATACAAACTATGATATATAAGTGTTAAAACTGCCAGAATGAATTTTTGATATGTGTAATAATTTGCGTGAAAAAATAATTTTCGAAACCACTACTAAACTAAAGTGCGTGGCCTTAACATAATAATTTAATTAAAATGGCATATTGTCGCACTAGATTTAAGTTAAGTTGAAAAATATAAATCAATACACAACAATCTTATGATTATGTTCAAAGAATACACATTGGTTTTGTTACAAACGAAAGTTCAGTGCCTATTACCAGCATCTACAATACACATTTTAATTTTGAGAGACCTTACATGAAGTTATGTACCGTAAAATTCTTTTACTTAAGCAGTAATATAATAAAATATTTTCCAATTTATTTTTAACCAAAAATTGTCATTGATTTGGTAAATTTAAAGTTTGGTGGCACTTTGCTGCATAATTTAAATGACATGTATTGAGGTATTGTTTATGGAAAATAAAATATGTTCTTATTTCATTCAGAAGTGTGTACATAAAAATTTTGAGCTAGATTTAATAGGCGAGTGCGTGATAACACCACAGATTCATACATGAATAAACTCGGAACTGGCCGAATTTCTAGGATTTTAAAGTGTAATTTACTTAGAGATGGCGAGGTGCGGGCGGAGGAGGTTCCCTGGTTTTCGCATGAAAGAATCGTGCCGGACGTGCCGCGGATTTTCTCGGGGATCTCCCGTTTCCCCCGCCCTTTCATTCCGGCGCTGCTCCGAACTCACATCATGTCACACCCCCTTCCCGCCCTCAACAAATGCTAAAAGACCTCGATGTTAAGCGCTGACCAAAATCTCTCACTCACCACTCACTTAAGAGATGTTGGTACATCGCGGGAAAACTTGATTATTTGCTGGGTTTCAACGTACGTTGATGATTGGCTTTTGATTGTACGTGGAGCTGTTACCGTACTCGACTATTCCAATAAGGAACCTGCTATTGTAATATCTGACGTTTATTATTGATCTGCACACAGCTACGTTGTGTCAGACGTATATCACCTAATCCAACGTGTGGCAAGAACCACAGTGTTTTCAAGAATATGTTGGCATAAAAAATTTCGCGATATACCATCATCTCTAATGATACTTAATTGATGTAGAATTCTTATCCTTACCTTTTTGACGTCAGAGGAGTTTCCCTAAAAAATAATACCGTAACGCAAATATGATTCAACATAGATCACCACACTGTAAAAAAAATTTATACTTTTACAAAGAAAAGCCTTGGAAACCCAGTTGCCAAAGAAATCCCTTGTAAAACTACAATGGTTATCCTTGTAATAAAATACAAAGTATATGTTTGTAAAATTACAAGGACTAGCCTTGTAGCTGTACTTTCAGTAAGGAAAAAAATAAATTTAAATGTTCATTGTACTTCATAAATAACACTGAACTCATTTATCAAATAACTTTTGAATAAAGGACGTATACAAGAGATTATTTTGAAACAATAAAAAACTCTCGGGAGGTGCTAAGTTTCAAAACACTAACTCCACACTTAGAATCTACGCACCTCACCCATAGACCACTGTGACTTACGTATCGGTTATTCCGTATTTATTTGTATACATTCAATGTATAGTTCAGTTGTAATTCTTCCTTTTAAAGCACGCAATTAACATAAATATTCACTTTATTCCGGAAAAATACTTTTCAGAGGTTATGATCTTTGCATAAGTAATTTCCGGCGAACTTACGATTTTTGTAGGCTACACATTTTTTCTAAGTTTTTTCTTGCAAACAAAATCCTTTTAACGTTATAAACTAATAATTTTACAAGTAATATTTTCATCATTTACAAAAGTTTGTACAACTACGAAGAAGTGGCTTGTCATATTTTACAAAATATTTTACAGTGCAGGAACTGCCGGTATAGGTACAAGGAATTCCCTTGTAGTATTACAAAGTTTATTTCAATTAAAGCAAATAATATATGCTATGAGTAACACACGCGAGCAAAGCCGCGGACGCACTGCTAGTGAGATTATAAAATGGAATGTATACTTTGTGGAGATTGAGAAGCGACGTTTTCACTGCTGGAGAAGTGATGTTTTCACTACAGATTGTTCAATTTAGGAAAACATAATTTCTAAAGAAGGGATTTATAAAATGTTTACCTGTATACCAGCTCAAATTCTACCTTTTTCTCGCTCATTTCTGACAATTTCTAAACTGTATATTCATTACCTATTTAACAAATCCATTTGCACCATAATTACCTGCCACTTAAAATGCTGCAAGAACTAAACAAGGTGTTTGTTGAGACCAGTTTTCTGGATATGTTAATGTTGTTCAGTTTTCTTCAGTATCCTGTAGTGATTAATGTAGTGGATACTTGCCTTGAACACAAGCAAGAACTTAGGCAGTTTCGAAGGTTCACATGACTAAGGAATGTTCAGATTTATGGGATTACATGTCTCTGCTATATATATGTCATAGGCCTTGCATTGTGAATTAAAATACATAATTCCACGATATCACATACCGTTTATTCAGGCAACTTTTGTACATCGTAGTCCATGAGAAGTTCTCTTTCTCGAGCCCCAACATTTACAGCCTGGCATCATAGAATAACCTTTGAGTACTGATGGAATGTGTTTTGTTCACGTTATATATTGGAACATACTCTTTCCCATAGAAGAAATCTCTTAGTTTGAATCAGGATGTAGGGGTTTAGCAGATAAGTCGACGTTCTTACCTTCTATAGAGAGTGGGCATGATCATTTCCTTCGTTGTTGAATTCATACTTAAATCAGCTGATCGTAGACGGGTCTAAAAGGGATTTAATAAATTTCATCTCTGTCGAACTATCCGAGAGGTGGATGCTGTAAACATATTATTTTGTGGATACTACTATAAAGGAAATATTATAGTTCTTTCACATTTATGGGTACAACGGTTGTGTTTACATTGGTAAGTGAAAGAGTGCTTAAGGTAAGGGTGCGCAAAGTGGCCACCTAGAGATGTTTTATTAATTTTATCTGACAATATGATTGATAAATAACAGAAAATTAGTTATATCGTGCTACAAACAATGAGTTTCGCAGTGCAAATTGCCTCTAGTTTTTTAATCTACTTTTTATATACAAATTAGGCTACTTGTACACAAGCACACAAAATAACTTCAAGACAGATATATTTTACAAGAAGAAATTGTATTCTGTGCACAGTAACTGAATTCCTAATATTGTAAGATACGAAAGTAAATAGTAGAGTCTTAATTATGACAGTATTACTTAAAGTGGTTATAAATTAATAACGAGGGGGTGGGAATTAAAACATGAAAATGATTTAACTGCAGTTAAAACATAAACATGTAACAATAATAACCTTGCTAAAGTCTAAAATATCCGCAGTAATTTGCTTTGTGAGCAATGTGGCCATAGCAATGGTGATTTCGCTCTCTGTGACGTCATTACACCAATATGGACTCTACATGTAAACCAGTTAACATTGTCTATTTCGTGGCCACACATATTTAGCTCACAACGTGCTCTTATGATATGGGACTGTAAAATATTTGTAACACGAGGTAATGCATAGTTGTAATAGTGAATATAATACAGTCACCTTACATAAATGTGGTAAAAAAGTAGAAAATCTTAAATAACCGCACGTAGAGTAAACATAATTGGTCGAAATGTTTCCACCCTTCCAATGGCTTTCTTGCAAAGTTATTGCAGCATCTTCCGTTTGGTGGCCGAACCATACAGTGATTGAAACAGCCGGTGTCCACTTTGCACGCACTGGCCACTTTGTCCATCCTTCCTATACAATTTGATTCAATTCTACACGGAGACGAATATTTTCTAAAATAAATAATAAATAAAAAAGCAATACAATTCGGGAGTTTGCTGTGCAGTAACGGAACAAGCACTTGGCAGGAAAACATCTTTTACAATGCTTTTTTTAATAATGTATTATTGTAGATGTTATTTAACATTTAAATTTTATTGTAGTGTGGTGACTTTCCGCGTACACGTTACCACACCTGATAGTAGTTCATTAAATACCATTACTCTATAAATTTGTAAAAAAATTTTTAAGCCTGTGGTAGTTGTCTGTTATCAGCATTTATTTGCCAAAGTTTGAGTGTATTGGCGATTTTTGTGTGTTAGATGTGTTATTTAAATTAAATGGTATTACTTTTTTCCAGATTGAACAAAGTTTGCCAGCTGCAGTAATGGTTTTTTCTCAGCTTATTTTTGTACTTTTTCGTCTTGGAGTATACTGCTTATTAGGAGATCGCTTAACATCACAGGTAAGTAGAATCTACGCAGAGGTTTGCACATGTCTGTGGCAATATGAGACTAACTCGAAAATCAGCCCCCTGAATATCTGGCTGGGTACCAAGTGACTGGACTACGAAACATTGACATAAACAAACTCGATCTCCAACAAGCGATTTAACTTATCTATATATATATAAATGAAAGCTGACTGACTGACTGACATATCAAACTGCAGCCCAAACCACTGGACCTAGAATCGTGAAATTTTTTGTGGGGGTTCCCTTCAGGTCGTAGGCGAGCACTAAGACGGGATTTTTCGAAATTCGACCTCTAAGTGGGTGAAAAGAGGTGAAATGTGTTTCCGAAGAAACGTCGATAGAGCTAGAACCCGACGGTCAATCGTCGTGATTTTTACTTTAATAGGACACTCGTAAAAATGCATATTAGCCATTTTAAGGATTTTTCGAAATTCAACATTTAAGGAGGTGAAAAGCCCTTAAATGTGT
>PNEQ01001546.1:100998-142993 GCA_003012365.1 Medauroidea extradentata | reverse complement strand
ATTAGGTTTTTTTGAAATTCGACCCCCAGGCAGTAAAAAGGGGCAAAATGTGTTTTTAATGAATCGTCTTTATCTTTGAAACACAATTGGCTATCGTCGTGATTTTAACTTTAATTGGTTACTTTTACAAATGTCTATGACAGGACTCAAAATCGTTTCGAAATTCTGTATTTAAATGGGTGAAAATACGTGAAATATGTTTTCGATTATCCTTCCATATCTATCGATTCAATGAAGATATCGAAGTACTCTTTGCTTTAAATTGGTGCTTTTCTAAATATCTCAAGAACCATTTAAAATATATTTTCCGAACTCGACCCTAAACTGGTTAAAAAAGGGATAATATGAGTTTTCGACTCACATTCGATATATATCGATCCCACAGTTTTTTATATAGAGACGTAATTTTTGTTTAGGATTGATGCTTACTCAAATACCTAAAAAGTAATTTCAGGAATTTCCGAAATTCGCCACCTAAGGACGTGAAAAGGGGTGAAAAGTGGTGAAAAGCGTTTTTAATTAATCGTCGATATATATTGAACCCAGCGGGTTAATGTTATGTTTTTTACGTCCACGAGATACTAATAAAGTATTCTAAAACGAGATTCAAGGTTTTTTCGAAATTTACTCTCTTAAGTGGTGAAAAGACCTTGAATGTGTTTTAGATAAATCCTCGATATCTATCGAACCCGTCGAGATATACGATTAATTTTTGCTTTAGGATAATGATTAGAGAAATTATCGCAAAACGGTTTTCAGATTTTTCGAAATTCGATTTCTCAATACTGTGCAGGGGTGGTATGTGTTTTTTTTAGTGAATGATCGATTTTGATTCGACTGAACGGGCTAGCGATTTGATTTAGACTTCAGTTGGATACTTATACAAATGTCTAAGATGTAAATTTAAAATATTTCAAAATTCGACACCCAAAAGGGTGAAAAAGCACAAAATTTGTTTTCCATCAACCCACGATATCTATCTAAAAAGTAGCGATATTGAGGTGTTCGCGTCAGAGTGATGCTTACGTAAATATTAAAAAAAATATGTATGTATTTTTTTTCTTTGTAAGAAACGTGATTATTAAGAATGAAACAAAATTGGTCAATATTCAAGGCAGACGATCCGAAAAGCAGGAACGAGCAGCGAGAAACAACGTATACAGGAGTTTCACTACAGTAACCTATCGAGACGTAATGTTGTACAACCTCTATAAGCCCAGGACACAGATATTTTGTTTTTTTTTTTAATTAAAATTTTATTTTCATGAATTATTTCGACGTTACGTGACGCAGTTGTTTGTTACTCGGGTCTAAATTCCGGCTGGTTCTGGGCTCGAATTCCGTTAAAAGCTACGTGCGAAGGTTCAATTTTGACACACAATAACTACAAGGCAGATCGAATTAGTGCAATTTACATGTAGTCGTTTAAAAGGGGTAAAATTGCAGTTCGCTTTAAACTTAGGTTCCTCTACATCATCAGCTGACATATCGTCGGTATACTGCCATAAGTGATTAAGTCATTAATGTTATTTTGTTTAAAAACACTATTAAATTGTAGATATTAACAAAAAAATGTAGTACGTTTCTATACTGTGACGCAACAGTACGAAATGACGAAAATACTTAAAACTTGGGCAATTGTTCGTGAACAATATATACATATTCCTAGCATTTTTATCATTTTATCTCATTTTGACTGGGCAGCTTTTGGCAGTAAAACGACGATATATCATCTCACTAATATTAAGTTTGCTGTACCAAATACGTTTCCTTGAAACCTTTACCCACTGAAACTTTGTAATAGCAATAAAGTTCCAGTGAATATGTTGAAAATATGTAATTGAGGGCACCGTCACCAATGGATGTATACAGGATAAATAAGATGTTTTTCATTCGATTCACCTCTTACCTTAGGTGTCTGTAACTACCCCACAGCGTCAATTTGGCAGGGCTATAAATAACAGGTCCAAGCGAAGTCGCTGTTAGTGGCAGGGACAAACTTAGCACTGCTTTTCGCGTGGACAGCTATAGCTACTAATTCTGCTGCAGAGTTAGTTCAACTAGCCGCTTGGACATTCTAACATTTGATGACTGAAGTACCAATCTTGAGTACAAATAGGTTCTTCAATTAAAGTAAATATTACCAGAAGTTGCGAATAATACTCGCGAGCAAAGCCGCGGGGGACTGCTAGTATCATATAAATGGGGTTACCAAATATCCTAAATCAACGAAGTAGGCATGATAGTAATAGCTTAGACCACTGCGAATGTTAGTGAGTTTTGTCAGATATGCCAAAGCTCTGAATTACAAGCTAACATAAAGGAAAATCATGAAAATTTATTTCCTGTTAGCGTGCCATGAATCTTAGAGAATCAACATGTTATTATTTGGTTTCGGGTGCGAAATTCTTCAGTTTCGTTTGTTTATCTTGAAAAATTTCTGATAGTTTGTCTTTTCTAGGCTCGAACGGAGTCATACCAGAATTTAAAATTGTTTAATTTCAGTTCGTGAAATAATGGCAGGGTACGTAGCTACAGGAAGAATCTTTATCCTGTGAATCATCACTGTAAGTTACTATTATCGATAAAGTTTCATTGCTAGCATCATATAGCACAATGATTCACGGTAATAATATTACAAACGTAAATAATAGTTGTGTTGTCTGTGACTGTTTCTGCTACTGTAAACATAGCTCCTGCAAGAGAACAATTATTCCCACCAGCAGAACAGCTTCGATAATATTGAATTTTCCTATGACAATCATGCCTTGTATAAACAATCAGTTAACTACTGTATGGTTACGAAATTTAATATTTTATTTGAACATTCAAAAAGGAACCAGCAAACAAATTTAATTGCTGCCCATATTCTGTCCGAACAACAAATATCCAACTATAATAATTTTTTCTGGGTCGAGCATTATGCTTTTTTTGTAGGTGGATGGGAGTCTTTATCTGCTTGAGAGTGTCCAGCAGATAGTTGATCATGTATCTTAGGTGTTTTCACTAACGGTAGTATTTACTTCACATCGAGTCTTCTTAACAACTACTAAGGACAGCGTATCTGAGGCCGAGAAAATCTTCCTATTCTGAGATAAAGATCGGAACGATTCATTTATTTTATACTTAGTTCCCGTTTTTACGTTAAATGATTAAACAATTTATTGCATTCTAATAACTTTTTTGATAACCTTTCAATTATAAGAACTATATAGCCTGTGTAAATACTCACCCATCGCTCAAATGAACTACCAGAATTTTAGCACGTTTGGAGAAAATTATTTCATTCCATCTTGTACGTGATTCAGGACCTTATATCTACATTATTTTTCTTTCATAAACTTTTTTTCATTTGGCACTTGGTTGAAAGTTAACACGTTACTGTGTATAGCCAGAAGTGAGCTCTGCTAGCTGTGAACCTTTTAATTCGAAGAAACCTTTGTGTTTGTAATATACAACTTGAATTCATTTTTAGCTATGCGCAAGGATATGTATTTCTGTAATACGAATTCCATTTTAGCATTTTTGCAATGGTGTACGTTCACTAGTTGTGCAGAATTAACTTAATAAACTTATTCTTGCATCATAGCTGAATATTCAGAGAAGTTACTGGAAAAGTTTATGCATGGGCATTACAGTTTACTATTCTGTTTTTGTACATATATTGTTACTTTGTGTTTTATATCATTTATTGACAGATGACGAGTAAATAATGTGGTAATTTTTATGCCTTAATATTCCAATGTTCCCCTGATGTAGAAACTCTAGGATTTTAAGTCGAAATATTTGTTTTAGTGTATAAATAATTCATGTTTGCTTGTGCAACCTATTTTATTTAAATTATATCTACTATTTTCGGGCTAAATTAACATTACTTGTTAAATGCAGTTCGTAAACAGTAACGGAAAAATTAGTATAGTATTATTTTTATCACTGCTTACAGATTGAATTTAACGCATAAAGCAAATTTAGCGCAAACGTGTTATATGACATACACGTTAAATTGGCTAAGCAAACATATTTATTTATGCTCTGAAACAAATATTACGACTTGAAAATCAAGAATTTGTTCATCAGTGGTATCTTGACCAAATATACAATGCTCAACGAAAGTAAATGTAGTTCGGCAAACATTCACTATCATATTTTAAAATAAATCTTCCTTAAATATTGACGCAGGAAGACACGAAGAGAAATGTAGTGTTAGTTACATGGGCTGTTAAGTACGTAGAATAGTAATGTGTAAAGGGTGAATATGATACAATGAATTTTAAACAGCAGCTCACATGGTTTGTGGGTTAGGTGCTCTACAAGGCGCACTCTCCCCTGTAACTGTGAACACTTAGCAAATGAACTCAACTGTAAATGTTGGTCCGCTAGATGCCGCACCAGTGAAGTTGCTGGTGCAGAAGGAAATACTACGAATTTCGCCAGCTTGTTTAATCAACAAGGGCGAAAGATACGTGAATGTGAAGTTCTTCTAGTAAAGTTCTTCCTAGGTAGAGGCTAGGTGGTTTAAAGAGCAGTCGTTATGCTCAATTTTTTTGAGACAGCTGAGATAAAAGGACTATATGAATGCACTGTTTACGCAGAATGTTCCTTCAAGGGCGAGCTACAATCACCGTACTGTTACCATAGGAAATATACGCATTATATCTGTTAGCTGTTTACTGAAATAATAGTGTTGCTTTAGTTACCATACTTCTGTTAAAATACAGAGAGTAGTTCAGTTCGACAGTCGGTACTTTCTGGGTTGTTACTACAACAGTTCTGTAAAAGTAACGATGTGTTCTGTGAAATAAATATGCACTTTTCTCTTCTACAAAACAATCAAGTTAACTGGAAATAAGCTGTTTAGATCTTGACAAGGCATTACCAATCGACAGGGAAGCAAGAGAAGGCATAATATCACATCAAATACAAACATAGGAGTACAAACCAAGAAGAGAGAGGCCGTTGAGACAAAGACCCAAACAACTGAGAAAGGCCGATACAAACACATATTACTACAAGACTCTATGGCCTGAATTGCTGATTGTTGTTGGAATAGTTCATATGGTACCAACAATCCTGGACAATCGCCCCTATTTTAAAAGAAGTATTGTACCTAAAACAATAGTTTCTTTCAGTGCAATCAAAAAATCAGAATCCATCGCTAAAGTTGCAGGCTGCACATGTCGGCAAATATGGTTTAATCAATGCAAAATTAAAATTAAAAATATTTTGATGGTACGTTCAGCGAGACGTGTAAAGGGTATAAGTTTTGATATTATTATAGTTAGAGGTGTATTTCGTGAATTAATTCGAAATAAACATGAACCAGATATTTTGCTACGTAGTCGAATGAGAAATATAGTTTCTGTACATATTATGCACAAACAAGCATAGTTTAAAATACACGATATTGACAGATTCTCTTAAAAAGCAGCTAAAGTGAAATTGTTAATCCTTCTCAAATTTGAAAGTCGACATACGGGCGTAACCAAGTCGTTGCATGCTATTTTAGCATTCGCAATTAACATACATGCGTTCTTTCATTGCGGTAATTTCGTACGATTATTGTAGCACGGTCCTAATTAGCCGACGTATAAAATACGTCTTTAGTTAAGTGTCGAAAAATTTCAATAAAACGCACAATTAGGTCAGTGTTCAAGCCCTGCCACAATGAAAAGTTCCATCTGCTGGTGACTTGCCGCTCGCGCTGCCGCTACGGTGACCGGCCGGTTTTCTCTCTTTGTATGCCACAATGAATACCGGTGCCTGTCGCTGGGATACAGTTCATTCTGCGCACAATAGGGGGCAGAGCAGTCGCTTATTTTTGTTTGTTTACATTTTGTCTCCTCGCGCTGTAACGGCATTGACTCTCGTTTTGTGACGTACATCAGTCAACCAATAGCAATCGCCTTGCCGCTCCCTGCCAGTGTTGGTCGGTGAGTGCTGCCCCTACCGTTGCCAAAAAAGTTAAAAGTTCGTCTGGAATTTGCGGCACAGCACACGGCACAGCACAGCACTGCCCGACAAGCAGAAGGGCAGTGACGTCATGATCACGTGGGCCAATCAAATAGCCAGAATCACACCAGCACGGCACGGCACTGCACTGCACGGCAGTTAAAAATTCATTGTGGCAGGGGCTTTAGTGTTTACCGGGCGGAATTGTTTTTTTTATAGTACTTTTCAAAATCTGCATTTCTTTTTTTTCACTTTTTAGGCACTGGAATCGTACCAGCGCATGTATGCCACCCACTGGTATGAATTTTCCGATAAATTCAAAACTGCTGTCGGCATTGTCGTAACAAACGCTCAGCAGCTGTTAACCGTTAAGGCAGTAATGTTGGGAAAGCTATCCTTGGAAGCATATGGAGATGTGAGTATAAGCTTTAAATTAATAACTTCATTTCCATCTTTTTATAATTTTGTTATTATACTTTGTGGTTGTGTTACAATTTCGGAAACGAAATCGAACTTTTTTGTACACATTGAAGAAGGGCGGAAGGAATAATTTTTCACGTTATTGATTATTTTCTGTTATTAAATTTTAAAAAAAGTAATGCGCCTTACTGTCCAGTTCGCAAACATTACACATACTTATTTTAAGTAAATAACCCCAACATTATCTAAACTACTTTAATTAAAACTAAAATATGTTAAGATTTTTTGATAATACAAAATAAAAAGTCGTAAAACTTTCAAAGCAACTAAAAAAAATGGTATATATTTATTGCAATATATGCATAAAACGAATCATTTTAAGAAAGTAATAGAAACGTAACAAATAAAATAGTCGTAGGCCTAGGGTGTGTGTAGTGGCCATTGGTTGGATACGTAGGCCTAAGTGTATGTGTTTTTGCGCACCGCGTCAACTTTCAAGCATTCCCAGAAGTCGTTTCGCCTTCTGACTCCGATGTTATTATCACATATACATTTTACTAGGCTCATGCAACTACAGGTTAAAATGATTTATGTTAAAAGTTTGGCAAGGGACAATTTCTGCCGTTAGCTGCGCTTCTGTATATGCAAACTGACGAATCACAAACCTTCCGTGAGCATAAAGTTACATGACGTTGATAGTTTAAAAGCAACATTGGTTTATTTTTCCCGTTTAAAATTACATCTGTACCAAACTCTCTCATAACATGAAACATTTTCTTTCCAACATTAGTAGTATTAACGTTAACATTACTTACACTTCGTCTAGGATTTACGACACTTACGGGCAGCGGCGTCATTTCAGGTTTTTATAGGGGGGGGGGCAAGATTTTGTTTTCCGGCGACAGTGACCTTGTTGCATCTTTTTTATTAATTAAGCATGTATAAATTAGATGCTTTAATAATAAAACTTCAGTTTTATGTCCTTAAGTCAGCATTATTTAAATTTAAAAATACAAAAATATATTAATACACATAAAATTCTAAATCCAGGGGGGGCATTTGCCCCCCCCCCCCTGTGGCCCCAAATGACGCCCCTGCTTACGGGTGGATAACTGAAAATTAAACTTTCCCGTATTGCTATTGCTTTGTGAGCGACAAACACAGCAAAAACGTTCACGTTTGTGACAGAATGCCAATTGGCGAATCCACACGACATTATTAATTTCGAACATAAATAAATACGGTTGCTAGTTGTAGTTGCGAGATGCACTGCCCTGTCCGGTCATCCAGCAAACTTACACAAAAACCATGTAAATTGTGCTGTAAACAACGAAAATTGTATTTGACTGCACTTATAATAAACTAATTCACATTTCTACCCACCAAAATGCATTTTAAAATAGCCAAATTTGGATTGCAAACAACTGCTAAGTTGACGACAATAAAGAAATTTTCTTGGGAAACTTATTTTATCTACGATTTTGTAAGCTTCGTGTTGTATTTACGTAGTATTTAATACTTTATACATTCTTACTTGTTGAAACAGAGTTACAAACAGAAACACTAATATTATAACTCCACACATGCTAACATTTCCATCACTATATAAAAACTAGTAGTAAAATTCCCTTGGAACATTAAATTTGCTTGCTGTACGCTTGTTGCCGATATAAAGTTCAGTAATCGAGAAATTCAATCTTTCATAAAATTATTTTATCTAATTAAACTTCCGAATTAATCATATTTTGTTTATTAGCATAATTATTTCTTTGAGATTATCAAGTTTTCACTTACTGTAAGTAAGTTCAGTTCACAACATTTTTGTTTCAGATTTTGAACACTACCTACTCTTACTTCACAATTCTGAAGAATATGAGGGAAGAACCGAGCAAGACAAAATAAGAAGTGTATGAACCATTTGTTTACACCTACGTTACGTCTTTACTGCATTTGAGTCGGTTGCTGGCTTTGTGTGTTTTCACTGTGTGCAATTTACACCAGTTCACTATTTAGTATATTTTACAACTATCAGCTTTTTAAAGTAACAATAAATACTGTAATATTTCAAAAGTTTGAATTGTATATTTCACAATGCAATAATTTGCACTAGCAAAATATACTTCATGCTATCCTTAGGCAGATAATAAATGTGACGAACATTGTTGGCACTAAATATTAAATAGCAGTAGATAAATAAACACTGAAAACATAAATTGATTTCTATGCTTTTTTTTTTCGAAGCCAATTTCGATAAAATACTCAACGACAATCCTAGATAATAGTATTTGCCAACTTTATGAGCAAATATTTATCCAGAATTACAAATTCGTTACGCGTGATCTCTTGCGCCGAAGTTAAATGCACGAGGTTCCGGCGTCAGAGATTGTGTCTCAGAAATTCGTAACACAGGAAACAGTTTTGTTAAAAACGTTGGCTGAAACTATTGTCTAGGATTGCTATCGATTAATTTTCGCAAATAGGCTTCAATAAACCTACAGTTACCTATAGATTAATGCTTGTAGCGTTGAATTATGTGATATGCCCTCTTAAGGGGATAGTTCTAGTAATGGAAACCTTTGCTACCTCGAATGTTAATTCTAATACTATGGTGGGATAGACGGGCCTCGCGTAATGCTCCCTATCACCCCGCGCACTTGTTGATCACCGATTGCAGTGTCGAGAAGAGCTCAGCCGTGTGGTGTTGTTTTATAGGGAGGTTGTACGTAATATATTTGGTTGTACTTCTTCTCTCTGTGACCTTGAGTTGGTGATAGGTACGTGGCTATTAGACTCCCCTGTCGCCGCGTTCAACCAGAGTAGAGAGGCGACGCTCCCATGCATTGAGTCGAGTTACTAAAGGCTTCATGGCGGGGTCCGTCCCCGGATTTCCGCACGTGGGAATCGTGTCGGACGATACTGCTGGTCAGCGGGTATTCTCGGGGATCTCCAGTTTCCCCCGCCCCTTCATTCCGGCGCTGTTCCATACTATCGTCATGTCACCGCTCATCAGCTCTGAAGACCTCGATGTTAGGCGCGGACCAAAATCTCTCACTCACACACTCGAGTCACTAATTTGAGCCAGAGAGTTTAAAATTATCCTAAATTTTATACCAAGCAAATAAAATGTGATGAAAAACGAAGTTGGGTTTCACTGTAGTTAGGATTGGTGTCTGGGTTGGAGACTACAATTTTATTGTGAGATTTGTCGTCTGGGCTAGGGATTAAAGTTTTCTTACAGTTTCAGGTTAATATTTACTTAAAACTTTAGGTCCTTTGTTTGTTAAACTTAAGGAATGTTTCTATATAACGAATTAATTTTTTTTATTATTCAGTATAATAGTTATGCTGCCTAAATGTAAATAATAATTCTCATACAATTTAATGCTGTACAAAACTTGCATCGTTCCTTGGAGCATGGGCATCGCAAGCTCGTATTTTGGGGGGTGGGGGGAGGGGGACTGAAATTTATTTATTAGTTGAGAAACATCCATCACCAAATTAAAGCGGAGGATCCGGGGGTCCTCCTCCGGGAAATTTTGGGGTTCCAATGTGAAAAATTGGGTTATTTAAGCATTACTCATTCCTAAAATATGAAAATTATATAGTTGGTTGAAACAACGATTTTTTTAGTAATGTTTTTTAGAGAATTGTTTTAAGTGAACAGATTTACACAAAAAGTTAAATAGGTACATTTTGGAGCTCTATTAACACCACAAAATAATGAATTTAAATACCAGGAGAAACGTGAATGTTAAACTTACAAGCTGCAGTAGCAGTAAGAATGTTTGACACAACATAAAAAATTAATTTTAAAAACGTATACTCACTGTAATTATAGTATATTGCCTGATCACCCTAGTATTTTTTAAAAATATATTTTCGAAACCTGCCCAAAGTCTGAGTAAAAATTCACAGAACTTCAGCAGATAAACATTAATGAAGAATATCTTTGAAGTATGTCAATCTTTACTACATTTGGCTTTGGCTTAGTAGAGAAACTGCCTGCAATGAAAGAATGACGTAATGGAGGAAACAATACAAAACTGTAGAAATATTTTCTTGCAGATATTTAAACTGAAAAATGTACAATTTTACACTTTCAAATTACCTGTAAAATCTTCTGTAATTAAGTTCAACAGAACATAAACTTCACAAAACATAGACTACGTTTAGTTAAAAAAATATATTATTAAGCTGTGCATCTACAGATCTTTAGTAAAAACGCACACAAATAAAGAATAAATAGTTTTCTGTTGGCCTTATCTTTTTCGAGGAATATTGTCCATTTTCAGCAAAGTGGTGAGCACTTGTGGTACTTCTAATTTCGTCACTGTACACTTAGTAAGTAAGACATTACAACCCAAAATTACTTACTTAATTTTTCACTATCTTAACTGGAAGCAATTAACCAAGCATTCGTGCGTGAAATGTTACACAAAGTTTTAATTCAAAAGTGCTAATTTTATCACGAATGGATTCTATACGCCAATATGTGCAGCAAATGGGTTTCACCTATAGTTTTTAAGGTATTACAACACAGGATTATGTTACGAGGTTAATGACAGATAAAATTTATCGGTGATCACAGAATTGATGTGTTTCATACTACTACGAAACTCAGTGTTGAGGCTGTTATTTAGCTTATGTTAAAATTTTCGGAGTTGATTCCTTATCAAAAATGAGGTATACGCTAGTTATACTATGGTATTTTTGTCTATAGCGAAATTTGTACGGAAGACATTCACCTTTGAAAAATGAATGTTTAAATTGTATTTTGGCAAATTTTTGGAAACAATGTGGTGTTAACTTTCAATTCTGTGCACAATTATAAATGTTATTCTACCAAATCCAGAAACTGCTCTTTAAAACTCTCTTTATGAAAATAACAGGAGTGGCCACCCTCTTATTGACTAGAACTTTTGTGGCGTAGGGTTTTGTGAACATTTCACATCTGTGCCAAAAATACCTGGCATGTAGGCAACAATTGCTACACCCGCAATGAAATTGTACATAGCATGCTTGTATATGCATTTAGCACTTTGAGAACACATCCTGTGCTTTTGAACTATGTCACATATTTCAATCAATTAAACCTCAACAAACTTACTTTCAAGTAACTCCATACACTGACATGCCTTTCACACACCATCATTGGTATGTTTCATGTGTGAATTTCTTTGCAACAGAAATTCGTGTGGTAACAATGCTACTGCAGTATCTGATTATTGTTTTTATTTATTTTTGTAAATTGTGAATTCTAACGTTCTTCAAAAAGAGGACTTCTTAAGATTCTCTATATGTATTGCTAAGAAAATTAACATGAGATGTTTGCCACAGAAGTTCCACTCAAAGAGAAGGTGTTATTTTCATGAAGGGGAGTGTTCTAAAGAGCAGCTTCTTGATGCGTCGAAGATCTCAATAACACTAAACATTGTGTAAAGAATTAAAATTTAACTCCTCGTTATTTCCAATATTTTGCAAAAACGCAGCTTAAAATTAAATTTCCAAGTGTGAATCATTGTCTTATTAATAACAGCAGATAAAAATTCCGTTGTGAAACTCTATATCTTTTGTGGTAAAGGATCACGTCCTAAAGTTTGTAATATAAGTTAAGAAACATCCTGTATATTTTGGAGGAGACGAAATGAAAATACGTATTATTGGGGGGGGGGAGGTTGCCCCCGTCCCCCATGGTTGCGACGCCCGTACCTTGGAGAAACATAGTGCTACATCAGTATCTACATAACGGATGGCATTACGGCTAATAGCACGTACAGTGGGTACGCAGCTACGGCGGGCAGTTGCAGCCGTTGACTTTACATTCTTTTCGACGTTTTGTTTCATTATTTATTCGGGTGGCACGACCATTGCCATCACCAACATCACCCCCCCCCTCCCCCCAAATAGAAGAAGTTATATCCTAGGGACTAACGGAACGCGTGATATTTTTATCGTGAACGTGCTACAGTAATTCTTTGAGGCGTTTTTTAAATTTTAGCAAGGTTTGAAAAATATTATAGAAAATAACCAATTATGTAATGGTGTTACGACATTGTTTGGCATCGTAAATTTTTGGGGCATGACGTTTAAGTAGGCTAAATGTTCGAAAATAATTTTAAATTGGATTAATCACTACTTACTAATCGGTAGTTAAATCTTGTTCGTATTTTTTTACGCAGTAGCTACCTTGTCTTTTCTTCCCGTCTCTATTGTTTTACGCCATATTTACACCTCGGCATTATGTAGGAAAGCTACATGTTGCCGAGGTCTAAATATGGTGTAAAACAATAGAATGATAAGAGGCAGGAAGCAAAGACAAGGCAGCTACTGCGTTGAAAAAATATTACGAACAAGATTTAACTGTCGATTAGTAAGTTGTGATTAATCCAATTTAAAATTATTTTCGAACATTTACTTAAACGTATTAAATTTCACCATAAAAATATCACGCATTCCGTTAGTCCCTAGGGTATAACTTCCTCTATTGTTGGGTTTTAATGTTGGTGTTGGCAATGGTCGTGCGACCCGAATAAATAATGAAACAAAACGTCGAAAAGAGGGTTAAGCCAACGGCTGAAACTGCCGGCCCTAGCTGCGTACGCACTGTACGACGTTCACTCGATAAATGATATACTATATTTTCAGTTATGGTTCCAAGGGTAAAAGATAATGTTAAATGGAAACAGGAAACACGGTCGATGACTAAACTCTATCCATTCTAAGGTTGCAGCTAATTCATTCAAGTGAGTGCCCATAAAATTTTTGCACAACGTAAATTTAAATATGAAATATTAAAAAAATACAAGGTAACTGTTACGGCACACTCACAATGTGAGGGATCAAGATATAATTCAATTGATTAGATTAATTTTGTTAGCAATTTGTATTTCTGCTGCAACCTTAGAGTGTACAGAGTATAGTAGAGGTCTGATATATTTATACATGAATTTAACAATAAGCTCTAGAACACAGGACTACATTAAAATGTTTAGGACTCAGACACGAATAAATGTCCCTTTTTGACTACCAATAAAATAATATAATTCTATCAAAACCTGTCGTTGAGTAACAAATTAAAATATAAATAAACAAAAACAAAATGAAGCAATACTGTTTTTAATGTGTCGATAAATGTAATTCCGTAGTAAGTACAAACTAATTCGAACTGTCGTGAACGTAAATATAAATACATTAATTAAATTATATTGAAATAATAATTATTTTTTTTTTTCAGTCAGGGGAAACAACAGATAGACCGTACCGTAATCAATAGTTAACATCTGAGGTCGCAATAATTTATATTTTTTATTACTATCCCAGACCATATGGTCTTCAAAAGAGCTCACTTTAACGAGAAGAGGTTTCTTCTTAAAATATGGCTATTGTAATTATTTTAATGAGTCCATGTCTAAGATACTGAAACTTTAAAAATTATAACATAAGTTTACTAGTCCAGTTCTGCTAAAATGCATATTTCGAACATATATGTCACTAGCAGAACCTGGCAGACGTTTTTCTGCATCTATGTATACAAATTTTCATGGCAACCGGTTGAAAGTTCTAGAAGGGGATGCTCCGCTATGCCATCTAGTGGCGAGTTATAGTAAAATGAATAGCATAAAAACTTTCTCTACGAAAAAACACTTATTTGTGCGAACTTTCATGGTGATCGGTCAAATTGTGTTGAAGTTATCAAACTCATGTATAACAGTCTCACCGGATGTTAACATCAGAAACTCACAGTAAACATTCGAAATGACTTCTTCTTTCTTTCTCATACACGCGCACACGTCGTTTCATGCACTGTCGCACACTATAAAATACTCCCACATCTGCCATAGAGGATACAAATGAGAGCATCAGCAAACTTGTTACCATAATATCATTCAATTATCTAACAACATTACGTTTACTACTGGTCACCTTACAACTCATGGAAATCAACTTTCAGCAATAACTCAAAAACTAAGGATTTTTGGACGTATGTTTACATGAGTTTGCAAAAGTATTTCTGAAGCAGTCTTTATATTTATATATACATATACGAATTATATGTATATATCGTGGTTTTTATTAGGTAGATTTACACAGTAGAAAACTTTTAGCTGTTTTTCGTAAAAGCAATGATTTACACCACACTGCTGCGCAGTCCAACAGCAAGACAAGTGGGATATTTCTGTTTCACGGAACTTTTTTTTTATAAATTTACTTTTTGGTATATGGTAACACTTCATCGCTCATTGAGAGAGGTCATGATAAAGACGTCGATTCTTATTAATAACTCATTGAAGAATGACGCACGGCTCTCCACTGTATATTATGCAGAATGAAGAGGCGTGCATAGCAGATATCGGTCAGCGTGTTAAATAAAATAAACGTTGGCAGAAGTAAATGTGATGGTATAGATTATGGGAAAATCACAGCAGTGGTTCTACATTTGCCGAGAAGATGGCTCCGAAAGAACCAGAAAAATTTAAATTTGTTCTTACAATGTGGACTTATATTGCATGGCGCATCACAGACATCGATGTAACTCCAAAGGACAAAATGTTTCGGTGTCTTGGTTATTTTCTCATATTAGTAATGGCAATTGCTCAATGCCTTTTTGTCAACGCGGTGTACATATCTGAAACTTTGGAAGAGGGTCTGCACGTTGTAGCCACATTGATCAATTTGTCGCACACCTGGATAGTCACTATTTCCGTCGTTTCGTTCAGAAGTACTTATAGGGAGGTAACATTAAAACTGATGAAAAACTTTTGGGACGAACTCATAGACAGGGAAGGCTCAGGAAAAATTTTGCGCAAGTCTGTCGGCTTGGAAGAAGGTTTGGCCAAAGGAATGCTCATAATATGCACTGTTGCATCCTTCGCGCAGGAACTTCAACCTTGGCCAGGATTCGAAATAACGAACGAAGCAAACAAGACAAAAATTCACTTCAATATGGCGCTAAATCTCTTCACGCCGTTCGACCGCAATGATATTGTGCAGTTCGCCTTTGACCGCATATGCATGATGATATTGGTACTAGTTCTGGCGTACCTCTCTGTGATTTGTAATTGTTACTATAACAGTCTTCTGATCAATTGTGCCGGCCAGTTCGAGATGCTGAACGCTTGTTTGGTGTTCGTGGACGATCAGGCACGAAGGAGGAATTTCACGGACCACAACCGCGCAGGTGACGATGACTGCCACTTGGAAACACCTCATCTAGCAGATGGTGTGGATGAAGAGGAGAATGTCCAAAGCTATAGTGATGGAGAATTCAATACCAGCAGTGGCGCCAGAGACACTATAAGTGGAGAGCGATATTTTGGCGGAGAATTAACCTTGGAAACTGAAACAACTGAGCCCGAGATGACATTTCTGGAGAACAAGCTTTGTAAGATCATTGAGGCACATCAGATGCTAGTCAGGTAAATAATCATTGTTATAACACGTTCACGAATCCACAAAAGGCAGTTATGTTAAGTCAAGAGTTTGGTCTTCGTAGGATAACACGCTAGCTTGATGCATGCACTCTAAAAATTTTTGTAAAATTTACAAAGGTTTTCCTTGTACTTTTACAAATCCTTGTAAACGTACAGAGATTTTCTTTGTAAAGTCATTAATTTATGAAGTTACAAAGGTAAAATTCGTAATACTACAAAGGAATTCTTTGTACCAATACCAACAGTTCCTGCACTGTAAATTATTTTGTAAAATATGACAGGGCACTTCTTCGTAGTTGAACAAACATTTGTAAATGCTGATAGAAAATTTCCTTGCAAAATAATTAGTTTATAATGTAAAAAAGGATTTTGTTTGCAGAAAAATACTTAGAAAAAATGTGTAGCATACAAGTGTTGCCGGAAATTACTTATATGAAGATCACAACCACTGAAAAGTATTTTTCTGGAATAAAGTGAATGTTTTTATTAATTGCGCACTTTAAAAGAAATAATTACTGAACTGCACATTGAATGTTTATAAATAAATGAAAAATTTGACATACCGAATTCGCAGTGATCTAGGGATGCGATGCGTGGAAATTAAGCACGGGGAGAGTGGTTCGAAACTTATCACAGTTCGATATTTTTTTTTTTCAAAATATTTTCATATATCCGTGCTTTATTCAAAAGTTATTTGATAATTAAGTTCAGTGTTATTTATGAAGCACAGTGAACATTTAAATGTATTTGTTTCCTTATTGAAAGTGCAGCTACAAGGCTAGTCCTTGTAATTTTACGAACATATACTTTGTATTTAACTACAAGGTCAACCATTGTAGTTTTACAAGGAATTTCTTTGGCAACTGGGTTCCCAAGGATTTTCTTCGTAAAAGTACACAACATTTTTTTACAGTGTGCAGATAATAACCCGGATAAAGTTCACAAGCATCCAATAAATCACGAGAGCGGCTTCTCTTCCGTCGTGGTTACCTTGATCGCAAACACGTTAAGTGGCTGTTAGCAGACAAAACACTAATTTGTTAAAATTATGTTAAAAGTTAACACAATAAAAATACCAGTCCGAAAAAACATGCTTGTAAACAATGTTCAAATTATCAACGAACAAAACACTACAACTTATTAAAATAATGTTAAATGTTAACACAATAAAAATACCAGGCCGGACAACATGCTTGTAAACAATGTTCAAATTATCAACGAACAAAACACTACAACTTGTTAAAATAATGTTAAAAGTTAACACAATAAAAATACCAGTCCGGACAACATGCTTGTAAACAACGTTCAAATTATCAACGAACAAAACACTGCAATTTGTTAAAATAATGTTAAATGTTAACACAATAAAATTACCAGTCCGGTAAACATGCTTGTAAACAATGTTCAAATTATCAAAGAACAAAACACTGCAATTTGTTAAAATAATGTTAAATGTTAACACAATAAAAATACCAGTCCGGTGTAACATAGCGCCTGCTTCATATTACAGATATGTATAAATGTAATTTATTAGTCTTTGACGGCGCTGGAATCGTCTATTTTTACTTTGTCTATGCAAATACTATCCCCGAGCAAGAACATGTTTTGAACTTTGTCTATGGGTTGAGTGTAAACTTATCATGGTCAGGTGAGTGATTTATACAGTCTTTTGACGATTTAAATTTTATTTTTATTTAATGACCAGATATTTGCCTGATCTGGGCGTTGAGGCGACCGTGCTCGTACATAGTAGAAAGAAGTAATTCAGCGCAAGAATCAACAACCACGTAACAAACAGAAGAAGGAGTTTTGTGATAGAATATTTTTTTTCGTGAAAAAAGGGAGAAGAACGTTTTCGGCCACGAAACACAACGGACGTAGACCATTGACGGGAAGATAACCAGCTGTATAGACGATGACTGAAACGTCATTCTGCAGTGAAAACTGGTTCTACACTTCAGTACCACGTTGGTTTGTAAGATTTATCCCGTTGCGAGACTTTCACAACGTCTGAAGTATATATACCGTGGGTCACATGTTCAGGTCGTCCGCATGAAGAAGACGTCTCCATTCGAGGTGATGGAAGAAGATCCGAGGTCTTGAGGGGCTGTCCAACCTGGTACCCTAACCGAGAGGTCGAGTGGAAGAGTGTTCGTTGCCTCGTCGCGCTTCGAGGGTTTCGGAATTTGCCTCCAGGACGAGATCTGCAGAGAAGGTCCCAGTACTCCACCCATCACTAGATGTCCGGTTCCTTCATGACTACAAGGATACGATGTAAAGGATGGGCGAATTTTGGTGAGACAAACTTCAACTTCGCCGTCATAAGAAAAATTTGAAAATCCCGAAACATAGAACGACATTTGCAGTTTATCTCGGAACGAATTATAGACATGAGATGTAGATATTTCCTAAATCAGAGTATAAGAAAACTGTGCTATTTAATTCTCAGTAACCAATTGTGCGACCCCAGTTTAAAGCTATGCCGGAGCAACAAACTCTGTCCAAGGAAAATCTACGTCCTAAGAATCAGAAACTGACCCAGTTTTGAAATTTAGAAAACGATTCGGGTCATGGTAGTCTTATTGTGTAGGTCAGGTTTTATATCTGGTCACGGTATTCATACCCCCCACTAATACCCACTTTGTAAAGTTAAATTTTAGAATCTTTCTTTAGTAGTTCTAGTTCCTGACTCTGTATGTAGAAGTCATTTCACATGACCATAGATTCCTTTCAAATATCAAGAATATTAAATGCACTATATTTGAACACAAATTTGATTATCATTTCTTTAAGTAATTATATGACTTCTGCAGGCGTTTCCTGTTTCCGACTAGATCTGTAGTCTAGAAAGAAATGAAACTACTGGCCTTTCTTGTGTAAATAACACAGTCCAATAAACCATTATAAGTAATAGTTACAATTTATATTACACCGGACAATATGCTTGTAAACAATGTTAAAATTATCAAGGAACAAAACACTACTTTGTTAAAATTATGTTAAAAGTTAACAAAATAAAAATACCAGTCCGAAAAACATGCTGGTAAACAATGTTCAAATTATCAACGAACAAAACACTACTTTGTTAAAATTATGTTAAAAGTTAACAAAATAAAAATACCAGTCCGAAAAACATGCTTGTAAACAATGTTCAAATTATCAACGAACAAAAAACTACTTTGTTAAAATTATGTTAAAAGTTAACATAATAAAAATACCAGTCCGAAAAACATGCATGTAAACAATGTTCAAATTATCAACGAACAAAACACTACTTTGTTAATATAATGTTAAAAGTTAATACAATAAACATACCAGTCCGGTAAACATGCTTGTAAACAATGTTCAAATTATCAACGAACAAAACACTACAATTTGTTAAAATAATGTTAAAAGTTGACACAATAAAAATACCAGTCCGGAAAACGCGCTTGTAAACAATGTTCAAATTATCAACGAACAAAACACTACAATTTGTTAAAATAATGTTAAAAGTTAATACAATAAAAATACCAGTCCGGTAAACATGCTTGTAAACAATGTTCAAATTATCAACGAACAAAACACTGCAATTTGTTAAAATAATGTTAAATGTTAACACAATAAAATTACCAGTCCGGTAAACATGCTTGTAAACAATGTTCATATTATCAACGAACAAAACACTACAATTTGTTAAAATTATGTTAAAAGTTATCACAATAAAAATACCAGTCCGGTAAACATGCTTGTAAACAATGTTCAAATTATCAACGAACAAAACACTACAATTTGTTAAAATAATGTTAAAAGTTAACACAATAAAAATACCAGTCCGGTAAACATGCTTGTAAACAATGTTCAAATTATCAACGAACAAAACATTGCAGTTTGTTAAAATAATGTTATAAGTTAACACAATAAAAATACCAGTCCGCTAAACATACTTGTAAACAATGTTCATATTATCAACGAACAAAACACTACAATTTGTTAAAATAATGTTAAAAGTTAACACAATAAAAATACCAGTCCGGTAAACATGCTTATAAACAATGTTCAAATTATCAACGAAAGAAGCACATCGCGGTCATTGGATGAAATATAAATAAAATAACGATTATAAAACGTGCTTTTGTCGTCACTTTAAGGGTGCCGCCTACATGCGCGTTAGAGGCTTAGAAGATACGGAGCTGTAATGGCGACCTAGAAGCGCGTATCAAATTCCGCATCACCGCAATAAATAGCCTGACAAGGCAATTTTCAGCTATTTTTGAAGGTTTCGAAACGGCGCTGTATAATAAGTGCGGTGTCTTTAAGGGCATGAGCCCGAGTTTCTCAGATTTCGTGAGTAATATTTTTGAAAACGCATACGAGAACCGATATCGTAAAATTACTTCGTAACTTTGTTGCAAATTGGTTTTACTACGCAATGTAGTTTTTCGAGACAAACTGTACGAAGATTTTAGCTAATATTTCAGTTAATGGGAAATTTAGTTATTTTACTAATTAGGTACTATTTTGCTGTCTTATGTCTCAACAAAATTAGGGCACGTACTTAGAACCAGTCATAAAAAATTACGGAGCGATTTAACGATATCGGTTCCCGTTTATGTTTTAAATAATAATTGTCGTCAAACATGAAGAAACTCAGGCCCATGCCCTTAAGAGGAGTCTTCGCCGGTGTCGAATTTCTACCTTTGACGCGTGGGAACAGCGTAGCGATAAGAGCCAGTGTCCCACGCTTGACGCCTCTGTTCGCAGCGGGGCCAAACTGGCGTGCAAGGTTTTCGTTGTAGTCGTTTTCCTACGGGACTTTAAGCAGCGACAACAATTTATTTTTGAATAGTATGAAGTAAAGACCAACGCATGCGTCACGTTTTGCACTTTACAAATTCAGGTAATATTTTCGGAGTTACAGCAGTCTATAAAAAAAAAAAAGTTTTTAGCCATTTTAAGAGGCCCGAAAATCATGTTTCTAACAAGCGTGCTGAATTTTTGAAAACACAGAAGCATAGTTTCAAGTGTGTGTTGTTTTCGTAGACAAACATAACATGAATAAGTAAAGCGGTTTCGCGTAAGAAAGAATACGCGTGGCACGCTGCAACGCCGTCCATGCGCCAGTCGAGGACTCATCTAACAATGACATTCCGTTCCTGTCCGAAGTGAGTTTCCTTTTTAACCTCCGACGCAAAAAGAGGGGTGTTATAATTTTGACGTGTCTGTGTGTATCTGTGTGTCTGTCTGTGGCATCGTAGCTCCTAAACGTACGGACCTATTTTGATGCCGTTCTTTTGTTTGAAAATTAACGTGGTTGAGATGGTTCTTAGCTATGATCCAAGGAAATCTGTTCAGCCGTTTAAAGATAATGAGCTCTATTCTAGTTTTTTAACTATTTATTCCAGGAAGTGTTGCTTAACAATGACGCACTGAATGCAGCTAAATAATAATTGTTTTAATTTTCATTGTAAACTATGAATACTATATATTTAGTTGTTACGGTAATGCGTTTCGCATTCTCTGCAGTTCGGCTAAAGCAGATTTGTCACGAGGATTATTAAATTACTTTCTTTGATTAAGTTCACAAGTTACAACACCTTGCAAACATTTAACACGACTCAAGGCCACTTAAGCGTTGTTGTATTGTTTCATTAAATCGTGAAATACTGGTATCCCTAGATTTTATTGTTTGGTGTAATATACGTCCTACATAACTTTCTTTAGATCTCTGCAAAGTCTTAGTCAACGTATGCCTTTCCAAACGACGCTGTCTGTCTTGTGGACTTTCTTGACTGCACAGTTCAGTCTTTCCAAGTAGCTTCAGACAACAAAAACTGTTGTCTTTTAGGAGTGTAATCTTCAGGCTGCGTTAATTTGAGCGTTTTGGCTTCATTTTGAGTGTTGAATACTTTCACTGAAACTTACAAAAGTATAATAAGGAAGTATACAAATAAAATTAATAATAATTATTTTATTCATCTAACAAAAAAAAAATGTTTGCCAATGCCAATAACTTATTTACAAACAAAATATTAAAGAAAACAAAAGGAAGAAGTACACATAATTAATAAATTCATATTGGAACTCAAAACATGTGTTGTTGCACTACGATAATCTTTAATAATATTTGACGTATGCGAGTAATTTAAAAAGAATGAATTAAAAGTAAAATTAAAAAATTTAAGTAACCCCCGACATAAAAAAATCTCTAAAACATACAAAAATTAAATTCCTCTCTTGGCCTTTTAACTTCATTAAAAGTAACTATTAATAATATGATGATGAGCGCCATCACGTCAGGAAACAGCTACATGAATGAAGTTATAAAGGAATACAAAAAAATATTATTGATAATGATGAAAGTATGGATTATACAACGACTTACTCTATGTGAGCAACGTTGGCATGTAACAAAGCAACAATATACAATCGTTTAGTTTTCAGTCTTAATTAATATACTCTGAAAAATTCGCAAAATAGACACAACCGTCAACGACATCAGCCCTGACGTGTCTGCATCTGTGACGCCCCCGTGCCCCTTGCTACACATCGCGCATCGCGCGCGGCTATCAAGCGAACGCCTCATATAACTGGTATGATATCGAAACACTGCATGAACTTAGCAGACCTTGAAAGATTGATGTACAGAACTAAGATCATACGTACAATTTGAATCTAGTAGATATTTTCTATTTTGTCTACCTATGTATAACTAAATGTACTTCTTCACATAGTGGTCCCTTGAATTGACGACGCTAATCATCAAAATATTAATAGGTGCTATTAATGAAGTCAAAAGACCAAGAGAGAAATTTATTTTTTTTACGTTTTAGAGTTTTTTATGTCGGGGGTTACTTACAATTTTTAATTTTATTTTTATCGTAAATTGACTCAATGGGAGTATGTGGAACAGTTTCGTAAGTAAATGCGTATTTCATTGTGTATTGCAACGCGTTTTAAGCGCATGGTAGTTGACGCCCGTAATAAATATATTATATGTATATATACTAATATTTAACATATATATATGCTAATTTATAATTCTCGCTGTATTATATGATTGAATTCCATGCAGTTGTTTAGCACACATGGTATCATGTCTAAAGAAACCTATACCTAACTCTAGCAGGACTTAAGAGCGCGTGGTACATAATTCAACACTAAAAGTATTAATCTATAACTGTAGGTTTCTTGAAGCCAATTTGCGAAAATTAAACGACAGCCATCCTAGACAATAGTTTTAGCCAATGTTTTAAACAAAATTGTTTCCAGTGTTACGAACTTCTGATGCACAATCTGTGACGCAGGAACCTCATGCATTTAACTGCGGCGGAAGAGATCACGCGTAGCGAATTAGTAATTCTAGATAAATATTTACTCATAAAGTTGGCAAATACCATTATCTAGGATTATCATTTTGTATTTTATCCATTCGAAAAAAAAAGCGTAGAAATCAATTAATATTTTCAGCGTTTATTTAATCTATTGCGCACTCTTAATATAACTGCCTAAAGTGGTTTGTGCATAGAATTTACTTTCTTCCACTTGTCCCACGATCCTAAGAGACAAGCTTGTGTTACAGTACTGTCAACCAAATGAACGAGGTGATGGGCCCCGTTGTGTTTCTGCTCTACGTGAGTGTCGCCATCAACATGTGCATTCTCATTTTCGAGTTTTTAATTGCGGTAAGTCACGTAAGCAACAAGTATACATTTCTGAGTGAACAGCATTCTCAGAAATTATCTGACCAAAGTTTATGGTGTGAAAATATTATTTATAACAGCAGCAGTCGCCCCAAATTTCTCCCTTGCCCTATAAAAAACACTTCGTCTTATTTTGAATACCGTAAACTGGGTATGCTTTGTACTAGCAAGTGTAGCTTTGCAACACCAAAAACATATTTTCCATGCTGATGTTGAAAGAGTAGTGATTGTATTCGATGCTATTACATTTCAATTTTTTAAATATGTATTAAATATCCAGTCGTGATGTGTCTTTATGTCACCAAACGACCTAGAAACAAATATTTTTGGTGGTGCAAAGTTACCCATGCAGGTGTGAAGTATACCCACTTTACGGTATTTTGTACTTATTGATTTGTTTACGTTGTCTATCTAATTCCTTTGTGGCCTTTCTATTTTATTATTTATATCTTACGATGGTACCAATTCAAGTTTTTTTGGACCAACTGTCCATATTCATCGTTTTGACAAGTTTTACCGAATTTAGCTGTCGCTTTTCAATATCCTCATGCATTTTCCTGTCCTTGAGCATGTCCGATCGAATTTTGTCACATTTGACAAACTTAAGGAACTTCCAAATTAAAATATTTTCTCAAAAAATTGAGGCATGAAACTTTATTACATTTGAAACAAAGCTTCAAGAATTTAAGATGTTATTAAAATTTTGCAACGTCTATGCTTATGCATGCAAGTTTTATTTACTGCCTGCGCCTTTGATCAGTGACTATTCATAGGGTTCTTTTGTAACTCTGCTATTTTACTTGATACAATAAAATTATTTTTGTACTTTTTAAATCAATAATACAGTAATGAAAGTTAATTTTAAAAATATTGCTTAGTTGTTTGATACAAAATTTTCTCATTCCCTACCATAAGATATTAACGTTTAGCTAGATTAATCGAAATGTTGGTATCATAGTACTCATCGTGAAGTTTTAAAATCATTATAATTGAGGTATACTTGATCTTCCGCAACGACTAATTTATGATCCGCGAAATCCATGTACACAGCATTTCATCTGCTAAACTCAGTCCCATGTTTTTACATTTTTAAAACTATTCAACTTGGGATTTGTCCAAAAACTTGCCTAAGACTGTCAATTGTTATAAAAGCGGAAGTACCTTTGTTTTACAACTTAAATATTGTATAATTATTCCAGCCACATTCCCGTACAGTCCTAATCAAGATTAGGTTAATTTATATGCTCTTCAATTTCTCCCACAGCCTGCAGATTGGCACACTGTTATATGATTCCTATTGATCAACCAATTAGATCTACATGCATCTTTAGGTTCCGTTAAACTCTCTTTTCTACAACTCGGTGGTCCAACCCTCAAACCTGTTTGTTCTTCTGGATGATTATGCTTTATTTTGCCTTCCATTAATTCTTTGGCACACTAGAATGTGATCTGTCTGCTTTCGAAGGCAACGAGAGACTTAACAATTTTCTTAATCATTCTTGGAATATTTTAATGGATATACTTCCGTTTATTGAGGGATATTCTCCTCACTCAGACAGTTTTCAAACAGTTTCTTAATCTTTTATACTAGCTTTGGTGATTGTTCTGTCATTAACTTAGCACGTATTTTTTCAATCGACAAGGAAATATTTCCATCTACTGCGAGTTCTTCTTCAACCATACAGTTGGTTGATGTTACAGTTATTAATCCATTTGATGTAACTAATTCACTGTGTGTTTCAAATACTTTCCAGCATAATAACTTTGTTATCAGTTTTTATTGATTACTCTGTCTTCTAAGCCTTAGGGCCGTATGCATAGTCGTGACTAAAGTTGAAGTCTCCACTCGTACTTGCTCAAGTGGATGTTTCAGGTGGCACTAGATTTCGTATGCTCAGTGCATTTAAGTTTGAGCCTGGCTGTGACTTCCTGGAGTTTAGTGTGGATCTTGCCTAGATACGAAGTGACCCGAGTTAACCCGATCTTAGTAATTACGTCACACTCCTAGCCAATAGGAAGTGTTTAAAACAGGGACGTAATTGTTTTTCATTTGACGTAATTTTCCGCGAAATGAGTTTCTTTCGGAAATATAAAAACTAACACTCATTCAGTGGATAATTATTGAATTTCGTCCTAAAATAATACAGAAATCCTAACGAAAACCATCTAGAACGAAAACTGAATATGCTTCAGTGTCGCCGACAACTTTTAGGAATAAGTAGCGACTGTTTTAAATTATTCCACGCGGAAATAATATACAAAGAATAAATTGTGATTCCGGTGGTAATATTCTTATATCATAAATTGTAAAACATGCTATTCCCTAATTGTTCAACTGTATTAAAAACGACAATAATATCCATGTAACATGGTGTAGTATT
This sequence comes from Medauroidea extradentata, assembly GCA_003012365.1. Lineage (NCBI taxonomy): Eukaryota > Metazoa > Arthropoda > Insecta > Phasmatodea > Phasmatidae > Medauroidea > Medauroidea extradentata. Next base: position 117,130 of record PNEQ01001546.1, on the reverse strand, counting down.
ATTCCGCGGCCATTTAATACTAACAGTGTTCTAAAGCTGTATTCGCAATGATCCAGTACAGAAAAACAAATATTGACGAACCTATAAGCTCACAGGTGCTTTGTGTATTGAGCTTGTGTTTTGTATACAAGAACCATTGCTCAGTTGATTTATCTTCTTGAATTAATATGCAATTACGTGTTTACCTATTTTCCTGAGTGACTAATAAGCTAATATTGTGAAAAATAATGTAGGCCTACTTAGCCATGTCCGACAATCAAGTATGGCAAGTGCTTTTCGTTCGAATAAATAAATAATGACATGCTGTCAAGACAATGAATGCAGCATATGCAAATTTAATTGTCACAATTTAACTTAGATCTTAAAATAATAAACACAATTGGGTTGCCGAGCTGCTGCAATATCACTCCTTCCTGTCCCTGTAAGCCTACCCTCTCCAGACATTCCTAATTTTCCAAACACATTCAGTCACCAAATCGTCCTGAAAAACATACCACTCCCTTACTGACCTTACAAGCATAGACTGTTTGCCCCGCTCCATTTTCCTTTACGCCATTTGATTCTTCTCACAGTTGTTACCTCTTCCTCTATATATACCCTCCAAGTTGTGTGAAAATGTAACGCTCATCATCCTCCCTCTACACAACCTTGTAAAATTCCTTCTTAATTACAGTTGGCCTATAATTACCTTCCTACTTACCATCCTACACTTCACCCATCTTTGCACCTTTACGATTTCCTACATCTCGAATTCCATGTACATATACCATTCTGCAGCTGAGTATTCCAACACTCACCATACCATCAAACAGTATGCATTTACCTTTACCTAACAGCTTGCTCCTTTCAGTACCCTTCTCAGCATACCACTATCTCTACTTGTTTTGTTCACCTAAAATCACTTTGAAGTAGAGTCCCTATGTAGTTATACTGTGTGGCTTTATCTATCTCTTGCTCATGCCATTTATAAATTAATAAATGTCTATACACTAAGACTTTTAAACCTAAAGTTCCTCAGTTTGTTACAAACTGGAACTGTCTGCTATCAGCTACTTAGCACTTTATATTAGACAAAATATAATGTATCCTGAAGCCAAAATTCAAATTTCATATAGATAAAATTTCTGTGATACATTGCTGTCTACCCTATGTACAACTAATCTCTTAAATAAAAAACTCTTATAAGAATAACAAAGCTTACATCAACACTTGTAATGGGGCAACAACCCAGCGTCAAATACATCGTACCTCCTTACTTGCCAGACATTTCCTACGCCCATTCACCACTACCAACTCGTCCGTCAGAAAATTCCACTCTCCCACCGACCTCCTAAGCACACACTGCATACTCCGTTCCGTTCTGCTCTCACCCTCTGAATTTAAACACCATTAGTCCAACTTCCTCTATACTTTGTAATACTTAATAATAAACTTAAATTACCCCACTGATTGCCTTGTGTATACTAACCAGCCTTCCCACTATTCTCCTGTCCTTCACTTAGTTCCACTCCAATTCCTTCATCATCCCTGATGGGTGTATGTTCCCATCGTCCTCACCAACCTGTCCCTATCTTCTTCACCTGTCATTCACCAATCTTGCTGCCCTCCTATGTACAAAGTTTCATATAGTTTTTAAGTATAAGTTCCCATCTAGACTCAACCACTACACCAAACTAGTTCAGCATATGATAGCAAGTAATGCCTATTTTTAAATAGGCTAAACTCAAAATATTTCTAGAAAATACTATTATACTGCCAAAATATACACCAAAATACATCATTTGAACACCTCACAAACATTGTGCAATACCAAGTATTTATAGGCTACTTACCATGCAACCGGCTGGCTGCACCAGTAAAGCATGTACATACACATTTTGTCTTCTACGAGTAGGTACCAGTAATTTGTCTCCGCCAGTAAACAGTATAATTTAAGAAGTGTGCTACTGCAGACTTAACTGACCAATTACGGTATATTTTTTATGAAAAAAAAAGTGTGTTAATCAGTATTTCAATTTTTTACATGTCCCTATTTTCTAAATATGTTATTCTCACATCTACAGTTCTTAGGTTTCATTTCAAACTGATAGGTTTTACAACAGATTACATGTACATGATTTTAAGAAAAATGTCATGCCTCATAGCTCACAAACAGTTTACATCATAATTGAAACATAAAAGTGGCTTAAAATAAATTATTTGGGCTAAAATTTGGCCAACTTATTCAACTGCGTAGTCTACACCTCATGCATAGGCTTGGATACATTTGTCCCACTTACCTTGACCTGACTGTTCTAGCATGAAAGCGTAGAAGATATACTGATTTACAATTTGATACACATTTTTTTTTATTTTCATCTGCATGACGCAAAATATACTTAATATTTCAGGCTCTTATAGTTCTGACATACCATAAACAATTTCCATTTAAGACTGCTGCGACAATATCTACACATTTATTTTGGTCCACTGCAAACTAACTTCAAAAAAATTATTTTCACATATCGTAAAGAGCGGTTATTAATGTTGAAAAAGGAACATTGTAAGGCACAATATTTTGCCGCAACTCCAAAATCTTTAATTTCATTTTATTGCAGCCTTTGGATAGTTTTTGTGTACAATATTGAAAAGTCAAGTTTACATACAAAGTACAATTACTTAAATTACGAAAATACAAAGCACACGTAAAATAAGAAAGAAGTGGAGCAAATTCTTGTCAGTTGAGGCTTTTGGTCATATATAAGCCCATGTCTGCATTCTTCACAGTATCCACATTAAATATGTAAGGAAGGAAAAAACAGCAAATTCACAAAATATAACATTTTTAAAATAACTTACAGGAGAATTTTCATTTTCTATTCGACAAAAAAAAAAGAACAAGTTTCAGCAATACAAATTTTAAGAGCTGTATTAAGTTGAATGATTTTCAGTTTATACACATGTGTTATTTTTTAAATTTCTGAATAATGTTAACTTATTTTGCATCTTCCTACATAGGCCCATTTAGCTATATGTGTTCTGTATACACTTGGTAATAGCTAGGGACCTGAAAAAAAAAACAGCATTTTCTCTTGGTCATAAGCTATAATCCAAACAACTGCAGCTGGATAACTGCCCAGTAACAATTTCTAACCACTTCCTCAATCACTTACATAACCCCTCCTAAACTTACCAATCCTCTTCACCTTCACCAACTCCTCTGACAGTAAATCCACTCCCTCACCGATCTCACAATCACAGACTGCCTACCCTACTCTGTTTTTCTCAATATCTGAATCTTCATGCTGTTATTCCCTCTTCTTCTATACTCTGCCATAGTTAACAGGCAGCCTAACTTACCCCAGCCACCCTCTCCATTCACCGCCTTGTACAGATTGACCAGCCTCTCTACCGTTCTGCTTTTCTTCAAGTTCCACTGCAATTAAAAAAACTGTGATAACCAAAACTTTCCTAAAATATTGTAACTGGAAATTCTAAGGTACAAACATTGCAGTTTTTACAGTATGCCAATACTATACTAAGTCAAGAAGATGGACTGAAGTTACACTGTAACCAACTCCCCCCCCCCCCACCATCTCATAACCATCAGAATACAGGTAGTATATTTCATTAAAGCCACCTTCCATTTCATTTAAACTCTTAAACAAACGTTGTCATCAAATTCACACCAAAAACACGGTGAACTTCAGGCTCTTAAGAAAATTCACCTGCTAGAGTATGGTATCTTATCTCTGTAAGGTGACCAGGTTTTGTCGATTATCAAGATTTGTGCAATGCTATTCAAGATATTTGTCACGTCTCACTTTTGGAATTAAATTACATAACAGTTACCTTAAAAATATATATACTTATATTCTTATTAGGCCAATACAACTCAGGCCTGCAGTATTACAATTTAAAATGATGAGAATAAAAAAATCCTAGATATTTTCTACGTAAAAAATATTCTGCTATGCGCTTCATACACAGATAATTCTTTACACACATATTACTTATATTAAAACACAATATTAATATTAGTATTTAACAAAGATTCCATCTGTTGAAATTTCAATGAAAATTTGGCTGACCTATCCGACAATATTGAATTTCTATAACATACTAAGTGTCAAGTCAATGTGAACTGGTCTATTAAATAACATGCAGTACTCTTGCATTACATTTACAAATGATAAGCGGTTGAAGAAGTTGGCTGATGATTTCTCTCAAATTAAAAATCTGTAAGTCTATTTTGTTACCATTATTACGGCTCTTGTAAGCCTATCAGCATTGAGGCTTCGGTGACTTCAGTGCATAAAAATGGTTGATACGACAAAGCAGAAAAACAGAATTAAATTTAGTAACAACAACAATAATAAGTTTTTTACACTCGCAACTGGGCTAACGCCTGGTGGCGAGTAGTACCCTACCCATCTCCACAGCAACAATCCTCCAGTCCTTTCCTAAACCTTCCAACCCCTCTCACAGTCACCAACTCCTCCCGCAGTACATTCCCTTCCCTCACCATTCTTATCAGCATTGACTGTCTACACCTCTCCGTTCTCCGCCGCACGCTCTGAATCTTTTCACAGTTGTTTCATTTTCCCTTAATTAGTGTGCAGGTCAAACTACCCCATTCTCCCTCCCTGTTCGTCTCCTAATACAACCTGACCAGATTTTCTATCCTCCTCCTGTCTCTCAACGGTTTCCATCCTAATTCCTTCATCAACACACAAGGACTAAAGTTCCTTTTCTCCTTACCAGCCTGACCTTGCCTTTTCCATTTATTCATCACCCATCTCACTGCGCTTCTCAGCACCTTCACCAGCTCTTGCATCACCCCCTCCATGCAGCAACGGTCAAGAGAACAAGCAGACCCTAACTTTATTTTAATTTAACACTAATTTCCAAGACATAACGTAAAATAAGAATGTATTGGTTTGTGGACATAAGCCAGTGCTCATGTTCTGTTGACCAAACTTGTGTTAAATGACTCAAGTACACGAAACATAAAAAAGCAATCCCAGAAGAATTCTGTCCATTTGATCAACCAAGCATGAGCAATAGCATATGTCCACAAACCAATACATTCTTATTGTTAACTCCCATTGCAACAAATAAAAAAGTCTTGTACAACTTACAACCAATTATTGAAATCAGTATTTTGTAGTGCAGAGTAAATTCAAATATAACTTAATTTCTTTTAAGTGTTTCATATCTAAAATTAAATTTACTATTTCTATCGTTTCAAGGCTATGCTTTCAAGTTGAAGGTTGTCTTTTTAAATTACTAATTCGCTTAGTTATCTTTAAACAAGGCATTTTACATTTGTAAATATTAACTTTTCCTATAACGTGGATTTCAAACAAGAGCATTTGTACATACTTTCTGCATGTTTGTGTGCTACTGTGAATCCTCTTGTGTGGATCTTACCAGCAAACTAGTAAGTTAGAGGATAACTGTGCAAACTAAATGTAGTAGGCCAATATTGATTTCTGAAAATCATACAAGTTCAGTCAGTTAAAAAGACTTGCACTTTCAAAACTATACTTTGTGTGGTAAAATGTAAGAATGGAATTATTAATATAGGCTGACAGTTATTTGGAAAGCATACAGAGCATTACAAAAGCATGATCTTTGAAAGAACTGTGCAATGGGAGTACATTACAGGATTTATTTGTTTGGACATACTCCATTGCGAAATAATTGACTGTCACAAGAAAACTGAAAATAAGACAAGAAAACATAAATAATCAGAGTATTATTCAGTCATCAGAATACATAGACAACATAAAATTCCATAACTGGAATCTGGTCAGATAAAACAAGGAACAAAACAGAAAATAAAATAATTAACAACAATACAAAAACCTAAGTTGGCATGCGACACAACGATGAGATGAAACAAACCACAGTAGTTTTCCAAAACTGTCAGTGTTAACGATGTTTCGGGAACTGGAATCTGTTTCCGTCATCAGGTAGACATACAGGGTTCAGGAACACGAGTGCGACATAAGCAATAACATAAAATGTTACTTACTGGTCTGCAACTTGTAGTTCTGGGTAAGTTTGCACTAATTTCCACATCACCTATGAGAGGAGTCTCAAAAGGTACAGTGCTCAATGCGTTAACTCTTTATTTTACATCGCGAGTTTCCCCACGAGGCCTGTTAAGCCATGGAACATAAACACCAAACACCATAATTTTAAGACATATTATGACTTCGTTTTTAGAAGTTTCACCTGCAGCTGACATTTTATTTTCTGCATGTTTTATCGTTCGACCTTGACATATGGATTGCTTCACAAGAACAAAAATGTTTAGTTAACATCGGAACAATATTTACTTAGACAATAGGATGGTTTCCAAAGAAATATAAACTATGTAAATACTCCGTCGCCTAACCTAAATCCACTCCATCAATTGGCGGTACCATTTTCTTAAATAAATAGACAGCGTGCCCGTTATTAGGCTAGCAGAATATTTGTTGTATCAATAAAATATAAAACAGACATGCAGTTTTTACAGTGGATTATTATTGATACTGTTGCACAGGTAGGCTATGCTACGATTATTATTGTCCTCATAACGAACGCACAGTAACTATTTGCTTCGAAAACGTCTAAAATATTCATTGCTATAAAATTCCAGTGGATTTTTTTTAAAGTTACGCATAAACCTTTTTTGAGCTAATTCAAGAAATAACACCCGCGCACTTCACAAACTAACCTATCAGACAATATTCTTGCACCCGCCATTTTTCTGAAAGCTCCACTAGATTCCAATTTAGGGTGATCTCTCGTCGGCTAGATTACCGCCGTTGAAAACTAGTACGAAACGAGTGGGCACTGTCACTAGATGTGACTATGCATACGAAAATTCGTATCTAGTGCCGATTTCAAGTTTTAGTGGACACTAGGTTTGTCTCTGCATACGGCCCTTAGTGCTTCCTGCACCTCATATATGCTTCGCAACTTATTCATATTTCTTCTCACAGGCGTTTATTTTCACTTTTAGGGTAATTCCTTTTTTGTTGTGTTTTTATCATATATTCTTCTACCGTTTCATTATTACCTTTGAGTTAAAATTTGTTGTGCTCTTTCTTTACTTTCCCTGTTCCACCAATGTGCCTTCTTAGCCGTACGGTTCTTTTACAACTGATTTCAAGAATCTCCTTTAATGCATGTTTAAATACGTTTATGTTCCTTCTATGTTTTTCTTTCTATTTCTAATATTTGTTTTCCGATCTCTTAGCATATAATATTTGAGTATTTTCAGTTTCTAGTTTATCCAGGTCATAACCAGTGCTATCCTTAGATTCATTAAGCACAAAGTTTTAGTGTAGCAGCTGCCAACGTTATGTAGACTTTAGCCAACACAAAACAATATATTCCTCTGTTGATCATTATATCTTGCAAACTTCAGTATGGGTTGTTACATGCTTCTCTCCCACTATGTCATTGAGTACACTTGCTGCAATGGATTCGTGCATTCTGAAGTAATTTTCTTTTCCTTTACTGTCGATGTGGTCTTAATCCCTAACAACGAATAAGAGTAAAGGATAAAGTGATACACCCAGCAATACTGGGTCCTCAGCAGGACTTATTCGCAGACTCGTGTGACGGGTCAACACTCCTTCACCCCTCCGTCACGGATGCGGCTGCTTTACCCAAGTGTATTCAGCGAAGGTGTCTCCGGAGATCCTTTTGTCGGGTTAATGCCCACGCGTTTGTCCATCGACAAATACTATATGATAGTAAAACTGATAAAAACAAATAGTTATTGCAACAGAATTCGTACAGTTAAACGCCGAGTTCAAAAGCTGTGAGGTGAAATGAACACACAAAAAGCTATGTAACTGATTGATATGTTTTCGTTTGCTGCCCTATGTGTCATAGGCATGTCAGCAAGCTTTGCATAGATGTAATAGTGCATACTCGTGAAGCTCCCAGGCGGGTATGATGCCTAGAGCCACTACCAGCTGTTATGGTCTAGGTCTGATCTGCTTTGCAACACCGGTATTATATGGCAATAAATGTTAACTTTGGTTTTCTCTATCACACCGTCCACTTTGGTCAGATAATTTCCCAGCATCTTGTACACGACTGTTACAACAATGTTGTGTAAGCACTTGAAAACAACACAAGTCTGTACATTATATATTTAACAGAGTTTAGGTTTAGTGGTGAACAATAAGCTGCTGCCGAGTCAAGCTATATCTTCTACTTCTATAAAATAGAGCAATATATTCACTTTATGTAAATTAAATAACATACGTAGATAGGTAAACTATCCGTTCTTCAGATATTTGAAAACGGACGCGACACACATTCTTATGATACATGGTACCGTTTGTTGCTATTTCCGTTCGCTTGTTGCAATGATAATAATAATATACTATTATTATTCCATGTTCATGCGAAAATAGATAATGTGCTTCTGGAAAATATGACTTTGCAGCATTTAGAAGTTAGAAATTCTATTTGTACCGAATTTTTCTGGGTAGTCATTTGCTGATCTACTGTACTTTTCGAGTCAATAAAATGGATGTGTGACTTTGTATAAATTATTTAAAAATAATTCTTCCGGCAGCATGTTTTAGACTTTTGCAGTGCTCTAACGCAACTGAATATAGTGAAGTGCTGATGGCTCGTTTTCTTAGTCTCATCTGTTTTTTACATAACATCAGTTTTGTTTACTGAAATTTGTTTACACTCACAATAGGCTTACAATATTAACTTTCCATTTTCTAGTTTTTATAAATAGTTGCACACTTATAATGAGTTTTTTACTATGCCTAGCCAACGGAAGGAGAAGTGTAGACTGCTTTGTGGATGGTTACTGAAGTATCCCTCAACAGGTTTTTTACGGAAAGGTAAAAGCTAACATCAGTCACTAATATGTAGTCTGTTTGTTACTGTCAACTCATACGTTACCTTTTGACAGCAGTTAAATTTATACACTATGTTTATTAGTGACACGTCACTGTCAGTACTAAATCAAGAACACACACACACACACACATATATATGTGTGTGTGTGTTATTGAACGAGGAAACATTTAGTGGAGCCTTTAAAGTGCTAGTTTTAACGTCAACAGCCTATTGTAACAACGCTCAAATAAAGTAACCAGTATTAAATCTAAGAGCTGTCGCATGTAACATGTCAATAATGCCTTAACCATGACGTAATGAGCTGGTCTATTTAATTACGTGATCAGTCAAACTTAATGGTTGGATCGGGCAGTAGTAGTTAGAAGATCGGTGAGACATCAAAACTCAGGTTTTTATTTTATGTGCTGTCAGATACTCATGCTCTTTATTGACACGAGATGGAATATGACATAAGTCAGACATCGCAATTTGAAATAATATCGGCAGGAACTGATATATGCTATGGTGTTCGTTAGTGAGATTGTCAACTAGTTGTTGGGGGCAAGTAGCCACTCTGCCAAATAAAATCACATAATGTATCTCTGCAGGAGATGTGTGAGGTGCCGGTCTAACTGCAATATATTAGTCTAATACTTCTCAGAAGTTTTCAGCTGGATGCACATCGTGTCTGATCCAAACAATTGGTTTCGTATGATACCCTAATTAAGTTTAACCGACCCCTAAAGAGTTTCGGTCATCCTTTAATTATTTTGACTTGTGAAAATGTAAAACAAATCATAGCATTTATTCAAACATTTAAATGTGGCATAGGACTAAATGTAATACCTTAAAATGTAAACCTAACAACCGGTCAGCTGTTTCCTTTTTCAGATTGAGAATAACCCGCCTGCAGTTATCATGGTAGTTATGCAGCTTCTTTTCGTGCTCATCCGTCTTGGAGTGTACTGTTATTTGGGGAATTGTGTCACCACGCAGGTAAGAATAGGAGCAATTACATTTTGATTTTGTAGATACTGTTTGCCCAGTTGTGTTGCAGAATAGTTAACTTTACAGAGGTGAAATGGTGTTCCGTTGCCTTTGATGTAAGCGTTCGCCATTGTTTGCTGGCTGCACGAGGGTCTATAGACTGACCTTCAGTCTGATTGGCTACGAGAAATGTTATTGTTATAGGAAACCTTTGCTAAAGTATAGGCAGGAACTCGGTTACTGCTGCTTTTGCTACTAAAGTCGATATTGTCCTGCTCTTCACGCCACATTTTCCTACCTAATGTACACTGGTTTGTAACTGTGGATACCATGTAATAGTGTATACGTAATGTATGTACACACACATATGTGAAATACTGTTAATAGGTTGTAAGTTTCTTTAACAACTGTGCCGTATCAATTACGTCACTACTTAAATGAAGTAAAGTATGTGAAATGAAAATAACGAAACAAAATATCGATGAATAAATAAACCTTTAAATATATTTAAAAAATAATAAATTATTTCTTGTTATTTATAACATATTATCCTCTGGGTAATGTAAGCAAAATATAAGTACTAGTTACAAATCTCATTATTTATTATTTTTTCTCTGTATGACATGTGTTTGGTGTCTCAGTGCTTCAAAAGTTACAAATAGCCTTTTTATTTTTACAGCATTTGTATTATATGTACAACGCTGTCTTACACTAACAATATTGCCGTTACTAAAGTGAATCAATCTACGTAAATTTCTTGCTAAAATACCTCTATTGTATCTATATTTTTGAACGATTCTTGCAATGGGGGTAAGTTACAAAGTACTTCTTTAGTTTGTAAAGGTAACTTTAGTCATATAGAAAAAGAAAACTAATGCTACTATTATTGCATGAGTTGTTACACATTTTCTGAAGGTCACGTGACGTTAACTAAGAACCTGTTTTAGAAAACAGCTTTGAATATATTATTAATTTCTTGATTAAAAAATGGAATGTCGCAGATTTTATCTTGAGTAGACGAATTAGTTTTATGCATGATACGTGAAAATAAGTATAGGCATTATAATTTTTGAATGTATTTTAATTTTTGTAGGCTTATGAAACCCGGCAGACCCTATACGCTACACACTGGTATGAATTTTCAGGGAAATTTAAAACTGCGACTGGAATTATGATGACTAAAGCACAGCGATTACTGAGCATAAACTCAGCGATGGTAGGAAATCTATCCATGGCAGCATACGGAGATGTAAGTATACTAATGTGGACTTACTACTGTGTTATGTAATTTTTAAGTACATACTGTGATCCATTAACTGTAATTTAAAATGTGTTTCACACAATTTAAGGCAATTTATTTCAACTAATGCACTCTAAAACTTAAAAAAAAATCTTCTGTAGTTCAACAAACACTTATAACAGTACACATATTTCCCTGGTTTAATAAATGAGGAAAACGTAGTATCCTACGTAAATTATGTGTTTGTTGCAAATTATATGTAGTTATACACTCCAGTATGCGGTTCGCTGGCTTAAGGGCGCGGTCTACCGCAATTTTCATCATCATTATTTAATTTTTTATTTGTACCAGATATTTTTTTCTTATTTAAGACACAAAATGTGACTAAATTGGGCTCTTATGAAATTTTTTACCTCTCATAGTTTTCACGTAATGGCTTGTTAAAGTCATATTTTGCATGTTTCCGTTTTAACGACTACACTAAAACCAACTGATATACCAAACTCAAAAAAATCACAGTAGATAAAGACATTGCAGGCTACAATGGCATGATCATAAAATTAAAGAATAAAAATTATTTGTATTTTAAAACATTTAAAAAAATTATTAAATTTTTATTTTCAGTTTGAACTTTTTTTTAATTCAAAAAATTGTTATTCTTAATTTCATGAGAATGTTATTGTAGCCTGCAAAGTCTTTACCCACAGTGATTTTTTTGAGTTTGGTATATCAGTTGGGTTTAGTGTAGTCGTTAAAACGGAAACATGCAAGATATGACTTTAACAAGCCATTACGCGAAAACTATGAGATAAAAAAAATTTAATATGATCCAAATTTAGTCACATATTATGTCTAAAATAAGAAAAAATATTTGGTAAAAATAAAAAATAAAAAAATGGTGATGAAAATTGCGGTAGACCGTGCCCTTAAGGAGAGAATTCACGAAAAATTGTAATTGTTGTATTAATTTGTATATTTGTACGAGAATTTATATGTTTTGAATATAAATTGGTTTTGGCTTTATTTTACCGTAATGAAATATGTTTAGCTTCCATATTTTTTGTAAAATGGTATGTCACGTTCCAAATTTGAATGAAACGATTTTATGCTAGAAAGTAAAACCAACTGACTTACAGAAATGAGACATTTCACACTGTTGTCTACGTGAAGATATGCATAAAACAGCATAGAATTTTATTCGAAATAATTTGAATTTGAAATTAAAAAAATTTCACTGTTCTCCAATACCTTAACTCAATTTGCTGATTTATTATTTCTTAAGTAACTCCTCTGTTGAAATTTGTGGCTTCTCCTTTCATAGAAGCCTAAATGTCATAAACACATTATTTTAATACGTCGTCAATTTGAAGTGTACGCATATGCGTACAGAATGTCGCTGAACAAACACCGTTTAAAACTCTTTATATTGTTACAAGTTTAAGACAAAAACTTTATATGTGGGCAATTCCCATGAGTTCTTTTGGGATAGAGGTCTTATAATTATAAATAAAAGAGTTAAATTACGTACTAGATTTAATAGCTCAAAAAGCTACGAAATACAAAAAGCAGTAATCAGATATAACTCTCACAACACAAATAGTTATGCACACAATTACTACTGTGTCACAGACACGTCAATTAACTTTGAGAGTTAAAGCACAAAAAATGTCTACCATCAATTAATTAAACACTACAAATCACAATAAAATTCAGTCATATATCCCATTAACAGTCTCTCTCAAATAGTGACAGTGTACAACCTTAATAGTCCGCAGTGGTGATGAATCACCGTGTGTTGCGCAGCACCCCGAGTGCACCGCTGTCTTCACTCTTGAGTTCTTCGGTTCGACTCCCGTCGCGCACATCCTCTTCGCTTGTCAGCCCACCGCAGCAGTCCTCTTGGTTCGTCCAACACTGCTCCGAAGGTAGCCACCTGCCGCCTCACAGTAGACTCTGACGTCGCCAAGATGTTTTCACCAGTCTATCTCCACAACCATAGCACCTTCCTTTAGCACGACCAATAGCGAACTGTCCTCAATTTGTCGATTCAGCCCTTATATACCAGGAAAAACAGTAGGGGAATTACCGCATTACAGGGGTCTAAAATTAGATATTTCATCATGTTTCGTACGAGATTCGAGTCACATAGGCCGCTTCGCAGGGCAATGGGACAGGTATCAATGACGTAGTTTCGGCGGGATTCCCACTATGAGACAATCGGGCTTTGAGTCATGGGCCAGCCCTCAAGGTGTTTCGACACAGGCCCCATCCAGCCCGCCCCCAGAAACACAGCATGCAACACTGCCCCCTCTTTAAGTCTGTTCGTCCCGAACAGACACAACAGCCTCAGGTCTATCGTAGAGGGCTAATCTGTCGATATTTACAACTTTAGGTCCTCTCGCCCGAGAGCCTCGACGAACAATCCGAAACACAACATCATTGATCGTCTTCACTATTTCATAAGAGCCTTCCCAATTCTTCTGCAGCTTGGGACAATATCCCTTCTTTCTCTGAGGGTTGTACAACCACACTAGTTGACCTTCTTGAAATGTTTCATCTGGTGCATTCCTATCGTAGCGAGTCTTCATCCTGTCGGTGTTGATCATAAGGTGTCGCCAGGCAAAGTTGTGAGTGTGAACCAACTTGCGACGTAACTCGCTGGCATACACTGGAGATGCAATCTGGTCTTCCTCCGCCTGTCGTCCGAACATCAGGTCGCTCGGGAGACGGAGCTCTCTTCCAAACAGCATTCTTGACGGGGTCACCTTAGTTGCTTCATGAATGGCAGAGCGGTATGCTAGCAGAAACAGCGGTACTTTGGAGTCCCAATCCTTTTGATTATCACATACAAAGATGGATAGGTACTGCTCCAGGGTGCGATTTAGGCGTTCGACCATTCCATCAGACTGTGGATGTAGCGGAGTGGTTCGGGTCTTCTTTATACCCATTATCTTCATCACTTCTTGGAAAAGGGCCGCTTTGAAATTCCGTCCTTGGTCCGAGTGAAGCTCCAATGGCACCCCGAACCTTGAGAACACTTGTTCGACCAGTGCATCAGCCACCGTGCTGGCTTCTTGATTCGGTATGGGAAGAACCTCTGGCCATTTGGTGAAGTAGTCCTGCACCACCAGCAAGTACCGATTGTTTCTCTCGGTTATTGGCAAGGGACCCAAGATGTCAACCACCATTCTCTCGAATGGTGCACCAACATTGTACTTCTGGAGACGACCTCGGCCTTTGACCCTCGGACCTTTCTTTGCGGCACAGTCGTCACACATTCGGCACCATCTGTCGACATCTTCACGGCAATGAAGCCAGTAAAATCTCTCTCGAACCTTGTTGAGTGTCTTATTAATGCCGAAATGACCGCCTGACACAGAATTATGGAGCTACTTCAGTACCTTTGGGACCTTGTTCTCTGGGAGGACCAACTGTAGGTGTTCATGTCTGCCATCCGCACTCTCCCAATTCCGGTAGAGGACACCATTCTTCAGAACAAGTTAATTTCACTGTGCCCAATATGCCTTAGTTGTAGCACTCTTTTCAGATAGCTCCTGCCATTCTGGCCGGTGGTCCTGCTCTTTCAAATCCAGAATTGGGCACAAGTCTGGGTCACTTTGTTGTTCTTCTCTTATTTTGTCATCAGTCCAGGAGAACTTCCTATCGGCTGTTGATGCCTGAAGCCTTGTTGTTCTAACATAGCGCACCCCTCCACTTTTCTCTTCTTGCCTTTCACAATGGCGACAGTTGGGGTCACAAGGTCAGCGAGATAATTCATCTGCATTATTGTGGGAGCGACCAGCACTGTGTTGTATATCAAAGTTGTATTCTTGAAGATGTTGTATTCATCGAGCTATTTGTCCTTCGGGATTCTTGAAGTTCAGTAGCCAGCGTAGAGCAGCATGATCTGTTCGCAAAGTAAAGTGTCTGCCATATAAGTAATGATGGAAATGTGATATGGACTTCACCATTGCCAATAGCTCCCTGCGAGTGACACAATTATTTCTCTCTGGTTTCTGCAGCACTTTGCTGAAATATTCTAGAGGCTTCTCTACTCCATCTTGAACCTGCGATAGCACAGCACCTATGCCTACATCACTCGCATCTGTGTACAATACACACTTGCCTTTACTATCGGGGAAGCCCAAAACTGGAGGGGACATTAAAACTTCTTTTAGTTTTCTGAAAGAGGCTTCACATTCAGGCGTTCACAGGAATTTTCTTAATGGCTTCAGTAAGCTCATGTAGTGGCTTGGCAATCGTAGCAAATCCATGTACAAATCGCCGATAATAAGCGCAGAGTCCAATAAAGCTCCTCACCTGTGTCCTGTCTGTTGGTTGTGGCCAGTCTTTTATTGCCCCGGTTTTTTCTGTGTCAGTCTGGATTCCATCAGCTGATACCACATGCCCTAGGAAACTAACTTTATTTTGGAACAGGTGGCACTTCTTGGAAAACCAGCTTCAGATTTGCAGCAGCCACTTTCTGGATAACACGGAATCTAATCTGGTAAGGTGTTCTTCAAATGTTTTACCTGTGACCACGATATCATCTAAGTAAACTTGGCAAATATCTAGAGGTAGGATCTTTTCCATTAGTCGTTCGAAGGTAGCAGGGGCATTGCATAGCTCAAACGGCATGACTTTAAACTGCCAAGTTCCTTTCCCTTGCACAGAGAAGGCTGTCTTCTCCCTGTCCTCTTGCGCCACCTCACATTGCCAGTAGCCACTCTTCATGTCAAGTGTAGAGAACCATTGTGACCCTGTCAAGCTGTACAGTGTGTCATCAATCCGGGGGAGGGGGTAGCAGTCCTTTTTGGTCACATCATTCAGCCGGTGGTAATCCACGCAAAATATTGTGGACCCATCTTTCTTCTTAACTAACACAACAGGTGATGACCAAGGGCTGACCGACGGCTCGATCACATCCAAGTCCTTCATTTCTTTCAAGATGCCATCCACAGTCTCTTGTGTAGCCAGAGGTAGTCGTCTTGGGGGTTGCTTGATTGGCCTAGCTTCTCCTGTATCAATGTGATGTTGTGCAGCGGATGTTCT
>PNEQ01001546.1:61107-100898 GCA_003012365.1 Medauroidea extradentata | reverse complement strand
ACTTCAGAAGTTCTGCTACAGCCTTTTCTTGTCTCCATTTCAGGTTTTCTCCAGTTCTAGTCAGTAGTTCCTTGAGTGGTTCTGGCATAGGCCCATTAAGGTCTCCTGACTTCATGGCTTCTTTGTCGGTTGTAGTTATTTGGGAGACTTGTTTGCACACACCTATTATGGCCCCCTCCTCAAGCTGGATTGGCCTGTTTGACAAGTTAACCATTCGAACAGGTAGATTTCCAGAACTCGGAAAAACCAATGTTCTTGCTACCACCACCTCATCAGGTAAGCTGCTTCCTCTTCTCATATGTTCGACCAGAGCTACACGCCGCACAAAATTGCCTCGACACCGGGCTGGGAAACTCAATCTCACTGGATGCTGGCAAAACAGTTGTCTCACAACAGACCACTTGGCAGATGGTTGGCGAGGATAGTTCGCTTCGTGGCATCAATACCAGTTCTCGGTTACCAGTCCTTAGTACTTCTGACCGAGTATCTATACAGCACTCTAACTTGCGCAACACATCCAGGCCCAATAAACATTCGTCTTCAATGTCGGCTATGTACACTTCGTGCTCAATGCAGAGGTCACCCAACTTCAACTGTACCTTTTTCATCCCCTTCACTGGTGTGGTCTCGCCTGTCACTGTTGTCAGAAAGCTTTGTCTGTAATTATGGCCTCGTGTCTGCTGGGGATAAGGCCCCAAGATGTCCGGTCTGACAACAGTAATGGTAGATCCAGTGTCTACAACCATATGGCAAGAAACATTATCCAGACTGCCCTCCACTAAGATTCCATTAAAATCTTGTTTCACTGAGCGTACTCGAAGAAATACTGGGGCATTAACTCCTGCAGCCACCGGCATTCGCCCCTTAAGACCGGTGCTTACATGTTTCCCGAGGGCTGGCCGGATCGGGTAGCCTCATCCTGCTCTTGGCTTCTGTTCTTCTGTAACCATCGTGGACACTGGGCTCTGAGGTGTCCGGGTTCTCCACATTCCCAACAGCTTGGTCGCCCCTGTTGTCGAGGGCGGGGTGTAATCGGAGTGAATTTGTTCTTCATTGCATTTATTGTGGTTTCCATTATCTTCAGGATGTTCTCTAGGCTGTTGTCTCTCTCGTCGCCTGACAGTGCGACTGCCCGCACAGCACGCCGAGTTGATGGCCCTCTTGCAGATTCGACCTCCAGTGCTCTGGCCAGGGCATCCTGCATAGTTCTTGGAGCTGCCAGGCAAACTGCTTGGAGCACCTCTACATCGGCGATGGCATCGACGAAGAAGCCGACAGCTATGATATCCCGTGCCTGTTCTAGACACCCCTCGAGTGACAAATGGGCGAGTCGCACAATGTCCTGCCACAATTCTTGCAGTGGCTTTCCTGGTCTCTGGGTGCGGCTTCTTAGTTGGGCATGGTGGGCATGTCGTAAGTACTTGTCTCCGAATCGCAGCTCCAGGGCAGTAACTTATGTCGAGTATTCCAGACGTTGTTGTTCTGGAAGCGACTGAAGTATACTGAGGGCAGGACCCCTCAGCACAGCTGCAAGATAGTAGGCTCGTTGCTGGTCAGACCAACCATTTATGGTTGCCACAATCTCGAACTGGTTTTGGTACTCTCGCCACGGAGTCTGGCCATCGTAAGGAGCAGGCTTGACAGAAATCCTCTTTCCAATGTTTGATGCAGGCACACTAGACACACCAATGTGTTGCAGCCCATTTTCTGCCTGGTTGTGAATCACACTACAGCCTGTTTCAAACTTCGTGGTCTTCCCTTCGCCGCCTTCAGTTGTTGATTCAGCACTGACTATGTCTTCTCCGGTAAAAAGATGGCCACCTTCTTCACCATGGAGAAGTTCTTGACACTCCTTCCTCAGCTCATCCATTTGTTGCTGCATGCTATTTTTCACATACTCCATCTCTGTCTTTACACTGCCTATTTCTTCCTTTATGCTGCCTATCTTCTCGTTAACAGCATTTATTTCCTGGTACACCATTTCTTTTACACTATCTACTTGCTTATTTATGTTTTCGTTTACACTATCTTTTACACTATCAATTTTCTTATCTACATTTTCATTTACACTATCAATTTTCTTATCAACATTTTCATTTACACTATCTACAAGATTACTAACATTCTCAATTTTCTTATTTACATTTTCATTTACTGAATTTATTTGTCCACTTAATTGGCAACTCATTCCCTCAATGAGGGCCTTTAGTGCTTCTATTTCCGCTGACATGCTTCTTGTAATCATTCACATTTACAATTGAAATTAAACATAAAACAATTATGAGGTGGCTCAATTTAATTAAACAGTAACTGTGTGCAATGATTCAACTAACATAATTAATTATTACATTTACTTTATGCCTCTATCCCACTTCTGACACCAGAGTTACAAGTTTAAGACAAAACTTTATATGTGGGCAATTCTCATGAGTCCTTTTGGGATAGAGGTCTTATAATTAGAAATAAAAGAGTTAAATTAAGTACTGGATTTAATAACTCACAAAGCTACGAAATACACAAAACAGTAATCAACTATAACTCTCACAACACAATTAGTTATGCACACAATTACTTCTGTGTCACAGACACGTCAATTAACTCTGACAATTAAAGCACAAAAATGTCTACCATCAATTAATTAAACACTACAAATCACAATAAAATTCAGTCATATATCCCATTAACAGTCTCTCTCAAATAGTGACAGTGTACAACCTTAATAGTCCGCAGTGGTGATGAATCGCCGTGTGCTGCGCAGCACCCCGAGTGCACCACTGTCTTCACTCTTGAGGTCTTCGGTTCAACTCCCGTCGCGCACCTCCTCTTCGCTTGTCAGCCCACCGCAGCAGTCCTCTTGGTTCGTCCAACACTGCTCCGAAGGTAGCCACCTGCCGCCTCACAGTAGACTCTGATGTCGCCAAGATGTCTTCACCAGTCTATCTCCACAACCATAGCACCTTCCTCTAGCACGACCGATAGCGAACTGTCCCCAATTTGTCGATTCAGCCCTTATATACCAGACAAAACAGTAGGGGAATTACCGCATTACAGGGGTCTAAAATTAGATATTTCATCATGTTTCGGTCGAGATTCGAGTCACGTAGGCCGCTTCGCAGGGCAAAAACGCAGTTGGGACAGGTGTCTATGACGTAGTTTCGGCAGGATTCCCACTATGAGACACTCGGGCTTTGAGATAATGGCCAGCCCTCAAGGCGTTTTGACACAGGCCCCATTCAGCCCGCGCTCAGAAACACAGCATGCAACACTATTGTTTTACAGAATGCATGACAAGCAAAGTAACGTACGAACGTGACCTTAGTATTCAATAAGCTAGGGAATACTTCAAAATGCACACAATAATGTGTTCTGTGAGCCTCGCAATCTGCGTTGACATAGCAACAAATCGCACTTTGCGACATCTACGAGCGTGTCAAGTGGGTCTAGGTGACAGTCCGAGGGCAGCGAGTGTATCTGTCATAGTATTCGCAACTCACGATGGTGATTATAGTCTTATGTACGTCGAGGTCACTCTATCAGTTTCTTGCGTGTTGCTGTCTTGTCGGATGATACATCATCACATGAGGCTGCAGTTTCTTCCGCTCTTACATTCCAGAGCAGCTACATAAACCCCCTCAGTCAAACTCATTGCCACTTGGTAGCCTACAGCACAGTACACGTTAAATGCCACCTACACGCCTCGACGACAAATGAAGGTCCGTACATGTATTTCTGCTTGTAAGCGAAAATGTCAAGTGGAACGTATTAACGTTAATTTGATATTGGAAGGGGTGTGGGGAAATTAAATTAACAGTATACTGTAAGAAGTATAGTAGTTTCCCTTAGGTGACAGTACACGAAATATGTTGTACCTTACAAGTTAATACTATTATACGATAAAGGCCACTAGTGAGTGAGATATTTTGGTCAGCGCTTAACATTGAGGTCTTTAGCGCAGGTGAGGGGTGACATGATGTGGGCATGGAGCAGCACTGGAAAGAAAGGGAGGGGGAAACAGAAGATCCCCGAGAAAACCCGCCGACCAGCGGCACCGTCCGGCACGATTCCTACATGCGAAAATCCGGGGATCGACCCCATCGGGAATCGGACCCGGATCGCCTTGTAGTGACGCGAATGATCTGACCACTCGGCTACCGCGGCCCCCAGGCCATGAATTTACATCGCGTGAATGTAGGAGATTTCATGAACTGCATCAACTGTTGCTAATATAACTTAATTTGCGAACCTGAAACCTCAAGTATTGTTTAGATTTTCAAGTATTTCCCAACTTCTACGATCCTAAATTGTATATTATGGAGACATGAATTTTTTATATAAGTCGGCATACGTCTCATCCTAGCAAATCATTCGAGACTGTTTCACACACATTTACACAAGGTTAGAAGCATGACGAACATTCAACTATCACCGTTTGTAAGGATCCACCACCTACCATCATCTTGAAGCTATTTCGGGGATTCATGGAAAACTGAAACATGAATAGGAGGAACCATTAATCAAACCCGGGCTCTCAAAAATGAGAGTCCAAAGTGATAACATTGCGCCAATTCTCTCGGTACTATATACATACACATGTACATAAATACATATCCATTAACACAGTATGATAACGAATTAACACAAAATGTGCTTACGAATTCCACCAGAATACCCTGTTGGTCAAATTAATCCATCTGACTTATTAAATAAAAAACACAATTAAATTGACGTTATTGTAATAGAGACACTTTATGTTTATAAAAATAACAAAAAAAAAAACTTCTAAGTTTGTCGCAACGATAAAATCTGTCGCTACTTATAGATTCTCGTTTGGTCTCGACATTCTCGTCTTCTAAGTTTCTGTGCGACGTCACATTCATTACCAACTTTCGTTTTGTAACGACAGCTGTAGAACTGTCGAACCAACACAGTCGAAACAGCGTAAAATGTGGACAATATGCGAACATATTTTCATAATGGGGTGTCCATGCCTACACTTTTAAGATTTTCAAAGCAGAAAATAATTTCATAAATAATTGGCACATGCGTACAAAGGTGTGTAAAACACCCGTTAAACAGTCCGCAGCAAGTACTACGCAGTGCAACGAAACTAATGTTGTTGTAAGTTTATTAAGGTGGTTGCTGTTACAAGTTATTATTTGTTGGGGGAGGGGGGAGGGTTTCACTGAGATTGTAGCTACCCTGGGGATGTATTAAGATGTTGTTTAAGGGCAAATGTCTCGGACATTTAGGATAAACGGCGTTTACTGTACTACAACGGCAGGTACTCTGAATGCAAATACAGTGACAAGTATTATATTAATTTAGGTGGGGAGCGGAGTGTCACTGATAATTAACATGTTATATTAAGTCGAAAGTTGCTGTCACATAATTAGATCTGACGACCTTACCGAAAGCTGGATTGATGAGGAAGATGGCATCGACGGATGAGCACGCCCCCGTCGGGACTCGACCTACGAGCCCCGGAGGAGAGCTTGACTGCAGTAGATCGGATGAGTGCTGGCGGATAACAGACCTCGTTTACTGGGTAACAAGACGTTATATTGGCGTGATTGTCCTCATTATTGCGCCTCTACCTGGGGGGGGGGGGGTAGGATGAGTAGCTGTCTTCCGTGGTTTCCTAGGGCTGGCCTAATTGCAGCTCGAGCCTCTCTAGCTGTCCGTCTTGCCAGGTAATATTATAACATTAGTCATCTCCATGCTAATTTTTCATGGTGTTAATATGAAGTACGTTTAAAAATTTTGTTATAAATTGAAAAAAATACGGGATGATTATAAAAGAAACCCCCAAATTTTAATGACTATATTAAAAAACCAAACAACCTGTAACCTTCGTTGACTAGTGAAATGAACCGTGGAAGAATGGAAGTACTTTACCACATCTTCATAAATGTTCAAAGTGACCACCACGAGCAGTCCGAACCATATCTACGCGATAAGCGAACTCGTTCCACGCTCTTGTCAGCATGTCCGGTGTTACGGTTCAGATGGCGTCTGTAATTCTCGTTTTGAGGTCAGTAATGGTGCCCGGCAATGGTGGATGAAACACACGATACCCTCACAAAAATAATTGCTCGGGGTAAGGTTTGGATTTCTGGGAGGCCGGTAACGAAGAGATCTGTCACCAGCTGGTCTGCAACCAATCCAGTGTTCCGGCAATCAAAATCGTAACACTAGACATGCTGACAAGACTGTGGAATGAGTTCGCGTATTGCGTAGATATGGTTCGGACTGCTCGTAATGGTCAAATTGAATGTTTATGAAGATGTGGCGAAGAAACTTCATTGTTCCATGGATAATTTGGATGGCCAGCCGAGGTTGTGGGCTGTTTGGTTTTATATTATATATATTCAAAGTTGGGGTGTTCTTTCTGATCATCCTCTATATCTAAAAGTAATTCTTAAAAACAAAGATAAATGTGATATTTTAATAGGAAATACTTAGTCTACATAAAATGTACGAAGTATGTATGCGTACGTACAACTTTGTGATACTGTGCGCAGTTTTAATTGACGACGAGTTGAATAGATCTTTCGAGTTTAAATTTTCACTATTGCATAACATTTTTAGTATTTTTTCATTGTATTTCTGCAATTTATATCCTGTTTTCTTTAATGTTTTTATTTATTACTAACATATACGTATTTGTAACATCAGTAACACTGGGGAAATATTAATTAAGCCTTCATGATCGGAGATAATTATTTTGGTTATTTAATTCTATAAACCAACTAGCTGTCCCGTTGCGTCTTCGCCCGCGTGTACTATAGAAAAGAGTAACTAACTTTTAGTTACGTGTTAATTGATGGTGATACTATATTCTATATTATACTATATTCACTGTTTATCTTTAAAACATCAAATACAAACAGATTTGTCCAGCCCACTGCGCTAAGCGTACTTTAATTGCAGAACTTATTTTTTTAATTCATCTTTATTTCTCTATAAAACAGCTGCCCGGCTGCGGCTTCCACCGCAAAACAGCTGCCCGGCATTTAACAGCTAGCGTACTCAATAACAGTGTAAAGAGCGCGCGCAATACGCGTAATTCCCATCACAAAGTCTTGCACGGGATACGAACCCGTAACCCCACCCCTCCCACGTCCCAAACTTTATACAATACCTGAGTTGTCAGTGAGTGTTTTCCTCGCTTTTCTTTTTCGCGGTCGCAAATTAGATAGAAACAATCCTTGATGCGGATTATATATCATGCTAAAATTTCAGCTCGTTCGGTGCAGAACTTATTGAGTTTTTGAAGCGTACACAAACCAACATAACATTTTTATATATATAGATGTAACTTCAGGGTAATTTATAGCTACAGTTCTACAAAAAGTTATGAAACATCGTTTTAACAACTAACACACAGCTGTGAAACTGAAAAATGCCCACTTACTGCAGCCATACTTACGTAAATTACATAATTAAGCTATTTTCCCTAAAAGTATAGGATATGTTCTGCAGTAATAAAACGGAAGTAGTACTTTGACAAAGATTTGAATTCAAAACATGTGATTCCACTAAATTTTTATTTTTTATATGACTTATAATTTTCATAATGTTTGGTACAGTGTCATAGCTTCCGCCTCACCACTGTGCCAAACATTACCTTCCCCCTTGCCTTGTAAATTGGTAAACCCCGCGTAAGTTGTATTTTGTAGTATGGCGATTGTAAGTAACAATTTGAGACGAACATATATTAACTCCCAGTCGGACATGGGAATCGAACTCAGTACCGCAAGCTGGTACTCATTCGACTGCGCTGCAATATATATATATATATATATATATATATATATATAGCTTTAAACAATAACGTATATCAAATAATCATATTTTTGTTTGTTTCAAATATTGCATTTCTCTGTGATGGTAATATTGTCACCACAAGTAACATTTAACATTACGGTATTAGTATTTATAGTAAGCTGCATTCCTCCGGAGCCGCTATTTTACACATGCGCAAATTTACGTGTTTGGTTAGCTACCCCATGTCTACCGTCACCATCTAACAGCTATATTAACGCAGCGTTCTCATAGTCATGACGATGGAAAAACTGATGCTGTAGCACGCTTACGTGTACTAAATAACAGGCCAGGCCGATACATTATGATCGCGTTTTTTTACTGTACATGGTTTCTTCGTATAATATGCACTTCATCCCAAAACATACGTTGCATAGCAACAGTAACATTTCTGTTATGTTGCCGTGCTGGGGACAGAATCGAAAATCCTGAATTTGTCTCAGCGACCGTCGTGCCGTACTGATACAACACTCAGAAGGCACTTTTCCTCACGTGGTATTGTCTGTCGTTAACAAGACGAATGTAGCAACTCGATGTCGAAATGTTTCAGTGCCTGTATCGACAAACTCGGAATAAACGCCTTGATGGGGAAACGTACGTAGCTGAATAATTTAAAAAATAAATAAATAAAAGTAGAACAGAATAATACGAGTAATTATTATCAATCGATCATGTATTTTTTTAAAATATTGTTTGTGATAGTTATTTGTAAATGCTAGTATTTTTCTACTAAACTTATGATCTGATTAAATGAAATAAGTTTTAAAACACTTACGTGTTCTTACTGTAGAAAGAAATCCATGTTTTACATAATTTATTTTCCGTTATTACATTACCCTACGAAGGCGCAGTGAATTAAATCATGTGAGAGTTAAATTGCAGCACATAAATTGTATGCTTAAATAAGTTATAGTAATAATGTAGGTATACAAGTCTTTCGGAACAAATTTTAACATTATTGTATGAAATAACAATTTGTGAAGTATGATTACATTTTTTAGTTTTATCCTATTATTTATATTTAATTATAGAAGATTTGAATTGCCACGTTTAACAAAATACTTTTTTTTTACATATATGAACGTTTTCTGTTTCAGATTTTGAACAAGACGTACTACTACTTTACAATATTACAAGATTTAAGAGAGGATAAAAGATAGTATGAAAGACAAAGGACGCCCTCACTATATAAAAATAATGGAAGTATATATTTTGTCTGTCTTAAATGTGACATATATTTGACCATATTTATTTAGAAATATCTTTGTTGTACAATTATATTTCACGCAACTTATTATGCATACTAGACACTGTCGTGAACGTTTTCATTATTGCTATGTATTACCTATACACCAAGTAATATTCAACACCTGAAAGGTACTTTGAGTAAAAATAAATCACATGAAGCAGTTTGAGTCTTTGTAAATTTCACCAATGTGCCCTAAAATTAAATAATAGAAAGCATTGTTACTGACGATAGTTACCGATATTTGCTCTTATACCCCTACTTGAACCTTTTAAGATTTTCTAGCCTACTACGGGCCACGCGACTTTTGCAAATTCTGCATCATGTGTTTTCTCGTGAAATCGAGCCCGATTCAGAGCGTGGCAACCTGCCCTTATGCCTTTTTTTATTTTCCTATGATATGATGTATAATGCCAACACGGCCACATAGAAAATGAACTAATTGTAATAAAATTACTACTTTTTTTTCTTGTAAAAATATATATTAATTAAAGTGGCATGCAGTTTGACTGCAACCTTCTTGCAAAAAACCAGACATTTTTACTTGTGACTAGCGTCTTGCCTAATATATTCCACTCTCCCAGTGATTTTATCATTAATGACTGCCACTACATTCTCTTCCATACTCTTTGGATGTTCTCAGTATTGTAATTGCCCTTGATCAACTGGGGAAGTCACCTACACCGTGCCCCTTGTTCCCGCCAACTCTGTACATCCTAGCAAGCCTATACAGTCTTCTCCTGTCCTCCAAATAACACAACCCATTTTCTTCATCACTGATGACATGTGATTTTCTTAATCTTCGCAATCCTGCCCTCGAATTCTCGACATAAATAATATTCTCTGCACCTTCTCCAGTGCCTGTATCTCACTTTAGATGAAGGTGCTACTCTGCTGCTACTTATTCCAGCATCAGTTTTACTGCACCATCGTTGGTAAGCCTTCTTCTCCACTTCACCACTGCCTCCTTTAAGGTTGTTCAAGTTGGGAAAAATTACAATTTTATATTTGTATGAAACAGTGTTAGTTTTATACACATTACTTGAGAGAACATATACTTCTAACGAAAAAAAAAAAAAATTAGCTCAGCTAGTTTTCCTGTAATAGTAGTTCAAAGTCAAAATGTGCGTATTTTTATTTCATACAAAACTTGAAAACCAGTCAACATAATGGAATGTAAAAAATCATATCAAAACTACGTGTCATTGTCTATGGCTTGTAGCATATAAAACACATTACAAAAAAATTTTATGTTTAATAAAACATTTCAAAATGTTAACATTTTTTGGTTACTTTTAGAAATTTATTTTAAACACAAAAATATTTTAATTGGGTTTTTATATGCTTCAAGGCGTAGTCCGTGCCATTTAGTTTTGATGTGATTTTTTCCATTTCATTGTATTTACTGGTTTTCAAGTTTTGTATGAAGTAAAAATATGCAAATTTTGACACTAAGGTGCCATTACTCGAAAACTGGCTGCGCTAATTTTTTTCATTAGAGGTAAATGTACTCTTAAGTTGTGTCTACAAAAATAACACTATTTCATAAAAATATAAAATTATGATTTTTCCCAACTTGAACAACCTTAAGGACCCTGCCCAGTAACCCCAGTATCATAATTCCTTACAGAGAAAGCCTTCTCTGCCTGTCCCTTTCACCCAAGGTCTTTCCGCAACAATCCTCCCGAGCACCTATTTGACTTCTGAAGCCTCCCTCATCAACTGTACTTCCCATCTGATATTCATCTTCTTACAAGTGACTCACACAATCCTCGTATTTTTGACATTGATCTTCATTTTAATTCGTTTCGGTCTATTTTAGTAACCGATCAATAACCTATCAGTTTGAAGGCTGTTACGCACACCTACCTATATTCAACATACGGTCATTTGCAAACAGTAATATCTTGCCATGCGCTGCCGCTCCGATGTCGTTTAATTTTGTAGTAAACATCGTGTGGTCCAGAACATATTTTTTTTTTTGTTGAGCACCTGATGTCACTATTTATTCATATGACATTGCGTCTTACATTCACACTTTATGCTTTCAAGTCACTAAACCATTCAACCACCACCTGGTCAGTCATTCTCTCATCTGCGTTACTCACTAAAATTCCACGTGGACCTTGTCAGATTCTCACATTCAATGAAGCAAGTATCCACATGTTTCTCTTCATCCACAGATTGTTCTAAATCCTATAAAAATCTTCTCAGCTGCGTCACATACTAGTAGTTTCTTATAAAATCACGCTGATACTCTTTTACTTAGTTCTTCTCATTACTCTAATCAACCACGAATCGCACTTCCAGTCTCTCAATAACGTTATCTATACTAGTTGTGAGACTCACTGGTCTTAACTACTAGATAAAGCTATGTTTTCGTTTTGATTTGCCACAGAGGCTTTTTCCACCTCTGTGGCAAATCACACTCTTCAACGATCGACTAAAGAACACTTTTAAGTACTTTACCAGCTTCCACCTATTCACTAAATGTAAAGTTTCACATTTCCTAGCCTTTACCGCGCTGATAACTTCAAGCCATTAACTACATGTTATGTCTCTCATTCCCTCATCCTACGTTTACTACAACACAGTCCCTTGAAACTGACAGCCTTCCTATCCCATTTAGTTTTTCCTCAAACATAGGCAGGTACTGAACCTGCAACATCTTTGCTTTATCCTTGTCAGTTGCTACGGACATGCCAACTTTAACACCACTAGCAGTGTTATTTCGTAATCTCTACCTTTCAATTCTTCAGATAACAAAACAGTTACTGCCTTTAAGGTAACCGACCAAAATTATTACTTCCTACCTTATTCAACTAACTTCTGTAATCATTTTAAATTTAAACTTCATAACAAAATCTGGATTGCAGCCGATCTAAAAATGATAAATAAGATAAAATTGAAAAAAAAAAAAAAACATTATTTCAAAAATATTACTACTGATAACAAACCTCTACAAATATCACTCCTAATTAAAGACGTTTGAATGTTTCCTGTCAACACACACTCTCAGACGTAGTTAGTAAATTCCTGAGGTTCGCCACTTTCACATATCACGAAAGCTCAACCTAGAGTCCCAGTATATCGCTGTATACTGCTGGTACTAAAGCTACGTGGCAGCACGAAGTGGACTTAAACAATCATCGTCAACTTGAGCGAAGAAATCTAATCCTTACCGAAGATAATTGAAGAATGGGTTTTATGGTCTTACAACTACGCAATAAAACTAACTTTATCAAGATATATGAATTATGCATAACAATACACTAACCTTAAATTGCATATTAATGTAGTTCAAATCAAATGTTTGAATGTTGTGGAAACGAAAAAGTTTAAATCTTAGAATTATGATAATGTTAAGAGAAAGAAACAAATTTTGTTTGAAATTGTGTTATAAAGTAAGCAGTAACGTAGAACCCACATTAACGTCCATCGGCAAAAATAAATTTTCTGTCGCTTATAACTCGTATGCTAGATCGTTAGTAATTTGTGTGTTATATCGTAAGTACATGCCATGTTACGTCGTTAGTAACTTGTATGTTATGGCATTAGCAACTTGTGTGTTAGGTCTTTATAAAATCGTTTGTTACGTCGTTAATAACTTGTGTGTTATGCCGTTAATAACTCACGTGTTATGTCTTTAGTGACTTGTGGTTAATGTCGTTAGTGACTGGTGTGGTATATCGTGTAACTGGTGTGTTATGTTGTTAGTAACTCATATATTATGTCGCTAGGAACTCATATGTAATGTCTTTAGTATCTCTTATGTTACATAGTAACTTTAGTGTTACATCGTTAGTAACGTATTTGCAATGTCGTTAGTAACTTGTATGTCATGTCGTTAGCAACTCGTATGCTTATCTCGTAAGTAACTCGTGTGTTATGTTATTAGCAATTTGTTTGGTATGTCGTTAGAAACTCGTATGTTAATATCGTTAGTAACTCGTTTATTATGTCGTCAGTAAGTCGTATGCTCGTTCAACTTGACTTGGAGAGTCGATAAGTAACTCACGTTTCAGGATCAGTGTAGCAATTCATTTTCCAAACATAACGGAACTGTGCTGAGAATAGCGAAATATAAATCTAGGGAATATAATATTAAAATGCACTATATTTACAAAGAAAATCGACAAATTCTTGTTGATTTCTTGTGAACGATTAATTAGAAAATATCAAACTGCAATAAAATGGAGCAATAGGTCTTTGGAAAACACTTTTGGAAACAGCAGTTTTCCTACAAACCAAAAAAATTATCGACGTTAACTGACAATACTCAGTATACAAAACTTAACGTTAATGCTGCCGACAAACCAAGGGAAGTGAATTGTGTTTGGAAGTGTTGTCCGTCAGGATTTTTCTGGCTTTGGTATATTTAAAAGGTTGCTTGAAGTTTTGTCCCGAGGAAGGGATCTCTTCAAATTTGTAAGATTAGTTTTAGGTTGCGTTTGATTAGTTTAAGTTAATTTATGTTACGTCAGGTTAGAATTTGCAAGGTTATGATATGTTTTTTTAAGTAACGTCAGTATATTTTACCTCTTCCGAGGGGCAAATATTCATACAATCCTTGAAATACACCACTGCGAGAAAAATCTTGAAGGACTGCCCTTCTAAGCGGCACCGAATCAGGATTATTAAAGCTTTAAAACAAATTGTTTTAAGGAATTCGAAGGGCCACCCTTCCATTCGCCTTACAAGTATACACTTCAGCAAGAAAAATCCTGAAGAGCTGCACTTCCAAGAGGCAAGAATTCAGTATCCCGATAAACCAACGGTAAACGTCGGTTGATACCTTCTGCACATGTAAGAATAAGAGGAGTGACGCCACTTTATTTACATACTACATTTGTAACGTAAAAATATATTAGAATATTCGAATGTGGATAAATTAGTAATACGACTTGAGTACTAAAGTGTCCCCATGTAGCGACTGTCTAGGGCACATAGTTTTCGTGTAGAACTCTCGTGAAACTTGGGTGTAGTGATACAGAGTTTAGCGCGAAGACAATACTGCTTACATGTGTGTGCTTACATGAGTGTTCGTATTGTATTTGTTCAGGAGCTCGATTCTCATTCAAATCGGCGTTGAACTGGAGTCTTGTTACACTAACAGTGTTCACCGCTTATAGTGGAATTGTTATGATTCTAGACTATACAGCTATACTCAACAAATTCCACCTTTACACACACACATTGTCACCAATTATATGCGTACTGCAAAGAGCCGTTAAATGTCTCATGCGACGCGTGTAATGGGCAAGCAAAGACAAGCAACTAGTCTCGCAGCGCGCGCTACTACCACCTCTGTGTGTATGTTTTAACAAGTTGTGACATGTATCCACACACAGCCAACTTAGACACCGGAAAAACAATGTCACTTCTATAAAACATGGTTATTCTACTGTGGAAATATGTAATGCTTATACCCACATGTATATTTTGCAAAATAGATTTTTGTTCGCCTAGATTACGAAAATATCACACTGTGCGCCGTAAGCATACGGACAGGAAAATTTTTCGCAAATTCGGTTAAGGGTTTGTAAGACTTCAGAGTACATTTAAGTATCGTGTACAATTTGATGTAAGTTTCTTACTAGAGACCCCACAGTCCTGTGTACGTCCTGTCTTCAGCTACTTGTTCACTGGCGGCTGCTCCAGTGAGTAACCAGTTGTACATCTGACAAGGTAGCACGGGATTCAGCGAATTTTTCACGCACGTCTTATATTGTTGCACAGGCATCAAGTAAGAGTAATGGTTGTTTGGGATAAAAAGTGAACACTAAAAGTTTAACCGTTGAAAAATATCATTATCCGTTACTGTACAATAATTCCACATTAACAATAGTTGTCTTACTGTTTGTATTGTTGGCAACGAAATTACGGAATATAGTTCAGTGTAATTTCTTGTTTAAATCCAACAATACTCAAACAAAATCAATTGAAATTGACACAATTATATTTTATACAATTAATAAACTTTGTTTTATCAAGCAGTATCGATTCATACTGACTGCATATTTTATCTTAAAGGCGTAAACATCAAGTGACGTGTTCAGAGGTTAGGCATTTCCCGTCGTTAGCCTTTACGCGCGGAAAGCTACGAATGGGCTGAAAATAGAACTTGAGCAGGGCATTTATCCCGACCCGCCTATGTCGGTAACAGTGACCTAGCAGCGAAAGTAATCAAAGTGCACAGGAATTTAAAATGTAATGTCTTCCCATATAAATTTGTGAAATGTCCTGTTCTCTGAAGAGACGCACAAATATCACGTTACTCTTGGCGAGAGGCTAGAATCCACAGGCCTATCTTTATCCAAACACTCTCTGTGATATTATTGGCTCCGGTCTTTAGTATATTTGTGTTCCAGCATTACAGGGCAGTAGGCTTTTTACAGTGGGACTTGTAATCATTGGTTAAACAAGTTCTTCAGGCGTGCCACACAAACCGCTGGCCAACAGCAATAGTCAGATGCACACACAGTGACTTAAAAGCCAGTCTGCTGTCAGATTATAACGCGATATTTGAATGCCTCTGAATATTTACTACACACATTCCGCATATATCTACGCCATTAGCAAGGGCATAACGGCATAAGGTCTACTTGCTATTAAGGGCGTGGCACATAATTCAGCGCTGAGAGCAGCAGTTAAAAAGTATGGGTTTCTGGAAGCAAATTTGCAAAAATCAAAAAAGCAGAAAATTTAGATAATATGTAGAGGAACGAGTATTTAGCGTATTAATCTGGCAACAGCGTAGACTTTTCAGACCTATACACACACTGGCCAAAGTAAAATATCAATTGGCTTCTAACCGTAGCACGTGTTACCACCACGACTTGTTTCCTTATCTATCTCTGGCTTACAGTCGTCAAATGTGTGTTAAAACCGATCTCGTCTAATTACAGAAGGAGTGAAGTATGCGTTAATGACGTTCAACGTGACCTAGAATAATACATGAAATAATCTAGCCTCTAATAATATGTTTCACCAACATTCTGGGCATAGTGTTTCCTTGAGTAACGTATTTCTGAAGAACAATATCTCAAGTCGAAATCTCATGCATTTAAATACTATGGAACAGATAAATGTCTGGTCTTAAAGTTGGCTACTATCATTTTCTAGGTTTGTTGTTTTGTAGTTTTCCACACTGAGTGTCAAAAAGGTGTAGATTTGTAATGACGTTTTAGCGTGTATTTAACTACCACACACGTGTAAGTGAAATAGTGAATCAGCAGCCAGTTAACAACTCTCGATAAACATGCGCATAAGTTACATAGGACTGTAGAGTCTAGTAGGTAAACATACTACTGAACCCGCGAAGTGTGTGTATGTGACCTAGTATAATGGAAATGGAAAGAGGAGGAGGGAGGGGACAGACAAAGACTCGAGGTCGCGAGCCTTGATAACGAAGTGTCGAAGGTCTGCAGCTCGCTTGCAGTAAGAGTCGCAGACACCATGTCGGAGGAAGCTAGCTGCCGTCGCACCAGGGTCCTAGCAGGCATACTTCAGCGGCGAGGCAAGCAGGTATTACATATACATTCATAGAACAATTTTTTTTTCAATTAAACATAATTTTCTTGGCGCAACATTCGTACACAGCAAAAAATATGTTTTTGCTGAAACAATATGACTGTGTTGTTTTCATTTTGTTGCCCAAGTGTAATATTTAGCGAGTACAACTAAACATTTGTTTGACTGCGTAGAGATTTTTGAGCCACCCTTTAAAAATGTGGTAACGCCGAGTTTCTAATCCGGAACCTCTCGCATTAATGACCAAGATAAGAAGTTGGTGACTGACACATTCTGATACACGGTACGACTTTTACTCAGATTTATGCTAAAAGTTGTTGTCTTTAATTATATATATATTTTTGCACAACTTGTTTTATCGGGATTGTTTTATACCCTAAACGAATAATGATTAAATAAATAAATAAATATATTTTGATATAGCCTATGTATGCATACATATATATTCACACACCTAACAGAAAAGGCAAAATAACTCTCAAGGTGTGGTAACATTACAAACTACCGCGTCCACAAATATAATGCTCTATTTTATGTCCTTTCGAACAAGTTATTACGTTTGCACTAACAAAATAATTCACTGTCGGACGTAAGAACTTTGCTAAACAAACTACATCTTTTGTTGGGTCAAGAAAATTAGGCATGTTTCTTTTGGTAGGTACCTATACATTGTTCTGGTAACAAAATAGTTGTGTTAGCTCAAGCGCGTAAGTATTTATTTCACCACATTCAAACTAATATATGCTAAATATGTTTTTCAGTGTAAGTAGAATTACCGATACGTAGTGGAAAAATTCAACTCTTTCATTATTTTCCAACGTAGTAGGACTATCCAAAGGGACCCTGCTGGTTTTCACGAAAATATTTTTGTACAAGCTTGTTTCATTGCATTACTTGCACATTTTCATCTCTGATTCATGGCTATTTTTCGAAGTGCATAAGTGCAGTGACGTCTATCATCTGACTGTTGCGGCAATAAGATTACGGTGATTGCGACACAACCCGTATGTGATTTGCGGGCATAAACTTAAGAAACTGCCGGCCTCCGTAGCGTAATCGGTAAGGCACCGGTCTACGATGCGAAAAGTTCTGGTTTCGAATTCCGACTTGGACATGGCAGTTATGTTGTCCCTTCACCTCACTTCGCCCTCATTTACTCTTAAAGACACCGTTGTTAAAGAGCCGTAAAACCCTTTCATATCTCCTCAAGATGCTGAGAGCTAAAACACCGAGTAAGTGACCTTGAAGAACTGAAGATGTATTCGTATGGCTTTTAAATAAGTTAATACAAAAATATTTTCGCGTAACTCTAAGGTCCTTAAGTCCACTGTTACATATTTACAAACGTCATTGTTGCGATTAGGCCTGTTATGTTTTAAATCGTGAAATGGAGCAGATTATCATAAAACCGCTACCGTCAAGCAGGTGTTACTTTGTGCCTTTGAAAATGTTTTGTTTTTTATACCATTTGAGTAAAAATAAAGTGACTTGAATCAATTATTATAAGCTATATATTTAAATTGTCCATTTGAAAATTAAATTTTTATGATAAACCACTACCAAATAAATATTTTCAGTGTCACAAAGTTACCCAGAGCTGGCACAAGGTAACCCCGGCTGACGTTACATACATTTCTTGAAAAAGCTTTTTAACGTGTAGTCTTTATTTCCCTGGAATACAGTATGTTTGCAAATTTATGAGACCGAGAAATTTCGCATAATTTATTTGAGTAGGCGCCAGATTTCAAACTTTTGTACATGTTGATTACTTCCACGATCGAGCCACAGGTAACTGAGCTGAGCTGTTCAAGGACTGTGAGCCAATAGCAAACCTGCATGGAAACACTGACTCAGACGCCATACGTTGGCAGATGCACAACCGGTCACTCACTGGAGCAGCAGCTAATGAACAAGTAACAACTGAGGACAGAGTGTACACAGGATTGTGGAGTCCAGCCTGCTGGTCAGTGAACACGAACATTTCCCGGGTCTCCATTCATTCTATACTTAAATACATTTTCTTAAATTCAATAACTAACCAAAATTATATATAATATATGTATACAATTTTTGTTCAGAAAAAATATTTTATATAGTAAAGACGATGGTAGCGAATTTATTATACCTGTTCCCTTCCAGGAATTAAAAAAAAAATAATGCTCGCAAAAAACCTTAAATAGGAATCCGTGGACTTAGGGCGACGCACGGTAGTTTTATAGTGTACATACACACACAGACACACACCAATACACACATATATATATATATATATATATATATATATATATATATATATATTCACACCTCACAGCTTTAAGACGTCTGCACCCAATTTGTCACCGATTTTGTTACACAAATCAGCTAAAATCAAGGAAAATAATATTTTACGAACGAACGTTGCACTATTTTGCAAAAACACCCACGTACATTATTGCTTTGTATGATTGCTCTTAGTCTTGAATTTTTCAAAGTATTCAGTTAAAGTTTTGTTTAATGTTTTGCACCAATATGAAAAAAAACTACCTAACATGACTTAAAAATGTCATGGAAGTAGAAGAAGAGAGCAGATAGCATTCTGCGGCGCACCGTAAGTCACTTGGAGCTCGGCCGTATTATTTTTTGTCGTTACCTTACCCGCTGCAGCATGAAAGTCGAAGTTTACCTCAGAAAGTACGATTAGTAAAGAATTATTTTGTAAACATTTGGCATAAATGAGATGAAGTAAAGCATATTTGCGAGTGTAACAACTTAGAGTGTAAATGTATTTTGTTTAAGGGATATGGAAAGGTAAGATGTCGAGCGAATTACTGAAATACTTAGTTGTAGATAAAATCTGAACAATTCATCATAAGTCGCCGAGACTTTTTTGTCGAGCACGTTTATTAATAGTGGACGTCTATTTGAAAACACTAGGCTGTAGTACAATTTGGTTTTGAGTAAAAAATTTAAAATTGTTTTTATTTAGTGCTTGAAATCACAAAATTCGTAAAAATAGAAAACATTAATTTTTATAAATTTTAAAATTTGTTAGTATACAGGTGTCTATGACAGCTGAATTTGAAAAAAATACTCGTGATTTAGTTTGAAAACAATTTTTAATTTTACTATCCGAAAACCTCTTGCACAGAAGTTTACGAATATTACAATTATTTCGCACCTAGGCGATCCTGGCTCGATCCCCGGCGGGTTCGGTCCAGGAGTTTTCTTTCGCATGTGGGAAACATGGCCGACGTTGCCGCTGGTTGGTGAGTTTTCTCAGGGAACTCCCGTTTCCCCCGCTCCTATCATTTCTTTGCTACTCCACATTCATCTCCTAACCTCATCCATTCTTCGGGCCGGACAGACGGCAGGCATGTCTCGCTTGTCGAACAGCCGGCCCAACCTTCACCCCAGCCTTCTCTCCTACACGTAGTTGATTTTCAGATGGTTTTAAAATACGCAGAAGTTGTTGGAGGCGTAACAAACAGGAGAAAATCTTAGCAATAAAATTGTTAGTCTAAATAATTTTTTTGTTGCATAAACCGCTATTGTTATTTTTCTGTAATGTTTTTCATTAGTCCTACCAAATTTCTTGTCATAATCTTTCACAACATTTAACACTGTTCTGATATGTTAAAATTTCCTACGTTCTACAAATTCTTCTCGGAATTCAGCACATTGCCGATTATCAATCCTTCCATGATATCGGCAAGAAAGCTGCTAAATCTTCGACAAATGAATCCACGCCGGCGGTCATGGTAGGTTCCACATAATATTCCAAGATAACTTCCATCGTACCTCTCGGTCGTCAGTGACAGATATATAAGTGAAGGAAACTCTGGATAATTATAAAATACTTAGCTATTTAAAAGATATTTGCTGATATTTACTTACAAACATTTATCTTTTAAACATTGGCGTAGTTATTGATAAGAAGTAGATACATCGACGCATCAAGAAGAAAGTTGTCTGTTTGTAGAGCTTCTATGAAACGTAAACATGCCGAACATAGTTATTGGCGTGTACAAATATTCCCAATTATTTTGAGTAGTACCTAACCTTACACGTTTTTTACTTATCTATGTATCCATGACAAATTAGTGTATTGTGAGAATGATAGCACCCAACTGTTCATTTCCTACTCAGTTTCAGTTTATAATCTTATTCTCTTCCGAGTAATTGGTTCCGACTCTAATGACGTCACTGACGACAAGAAGTTAAGTACCTACATACTACGCATCTACTCTCATAAATAGTGAAAACAAGATCGATAGATGACTCCAAAATATTATGTGACAAAAGGTGTTCATTAAGGACCTTTAAAATGTACGCTTCGTTATCTTCGAATGTTAGTAAATGTGAATGACCTCTGTTCATCACGTTCAGAAAGTAAGTAGTTATTTTCTATGTCCAAATTTAAACAGAAACGATTTAACGCTTATTATTTTGACCAGACTTGATGACGTTTAATTTTTCAGTGATCTCTGAACTTGGTGCTATTACAAATAAAACGTGTTGTAATTAATTGTGTTAACTGAAATAACTACAAAAAAATATTGTGACAAAAATTCAAGTATGTGCTGTCTAAATAAGTGACCTAGTTCGGTAAGTTTTATTTATTTTCAAGTGTGCGTGGATATTTACACAAGCACAGGTTAACCAAAACTGATTTTTACTTCTATACTTTAAAATTTCGCAACTTAAATATGAATATTTTAAGACGGGCATATAGGCTTATATACACACTTACATTAATATTCCGTAAACACACTTGTACGATACTATGCAACTGTATGCATCCTAATCTAGAGCAGAAAAGTATACACAATCCCCAAACAAAATAGCAGGGCCAAAAATAGATATGGTTTATAATATTGGTAACGTCTGTCCTGTCATTTTTTAAACAACATTTCAAACTGTTGATGGCTGGTTTGACTGAAAGCTTTGCGACAAGAAGTATGGCGTTGTGATTTTTTTTATGCTATTTTGAAAATATTGACAGCTTGCTTTGCACATGAACGCACCAAAAAATTCCAGGCGCTTCTAGCATTTGCAAATAGCCCTGTGGTTGCCAATGTTGTTCCCCACGTGCTAAAATGACATATGTTCTGGCTGTACAAAAATGCAATACGGCTATCGGACGGTTAAATATTTAATTTTATTCTATTTGTACTTCTACATTTATCTATTTCATTTATTCTAGAAAAAGTCCTCAAAAAATAAAGGGATAAATTAAATTTTTTAATTTAGAAAAAATTATTTACTTTATTGAAAAGAAAATTGTAAAAAAAAAAAAAAAAAAAAATAGAAATTCTTATACGGGTTAGATTTTTCGCAAATGTAAATGACGATTTACCTCAACCTCTTATTTCCATTCAATAACAAAATATAAGTCGTACATTTCTTAAATACTACTAACTACAATTCAAAGTAAAAATTTTTTACTTGTTTTATGTTTTGTACGTTACCAGCTACAGGTTTATTAAACATGTAACCGTTTCGCAATTGTGGACAAGATGTTTGAATAGGTTATTGAAATTTATAAGAACACTTGTAGAAATGTTTTTTATTGCTCTTAATATGTAACTATAACTAATTTGTTCATAATATTCACAATTATTTTATCAGCATCTCAGTATTTCGACGACTTATTTAGAGCTTTCATTAATAAGAAACTATGGGAATTTTTATACGTTTCCTTGGGAATTATATATATATATATATATATATTAGGTGAATGAGTTTAGTTTTTATAATTGGTAAGTTACAACAACAAAAAAATTTACTATGCCGTGTCTTTATGAAAATTTTAGCGTAAAACCAAGGTTTAATAGAGCGAAAAAAAATTGCAAGGGAAACAGTGATCAATACAAATTTTTCTGCCGAAAAACTTCAGTTTTACAACTTTTTTGTCTTCGTCCAACTGCTTTTAACAACGGCGATCCAATACAGGCTCAAATACCGGCGAGGTTGTACCCGATTGAAAGTGGGTAACTGGCGCATGTGGCCGTTGGTCGGTGGACTTTCTCTGGGTTATTGCGCTTCCTATGCGCATGCATTCCCCTGCTACTCCGTACTGACTTCACGTAATCCTCAGTAGCAATTTTCATCACTGTGTTTTTATTTTAATATTTGTACCAGATATTTGTTTTTATAATTTTAGACACAAAATGTGACTAAATGCTGCTCTTATAAAATTTATTTTTATCTTGCATAGTTTTTTTTGTAATAGCCCGTTAAAGCCAAAATTTGCCAAAATTTCCGTTTTTAAGGACGAATATTATTATATAATATTCACAGGCAATAAAGATGGTGTAAGCTACAGAATCAGCTATGTTATTTAAAAAAATGAATTTTTAAAATTATTTTTAATTTCAGCAGTTTTATTTAAATACACACAGTTTTTATTATTTGTTATTATATTCACCAAATTGTAGACTGCGAAGTTTTTATCCACTGTGAATTTTTTCAGTTTGGTATGGCAGTTGGTTTTAGTGTACCTAGTATTTTAAACGGAAACATGCACATTTTGATTTTAACAAGCCATTACGCGAAAAGTATGAGAGATAAAGAAATTTCATAAGAGCAAAATTGGGTCACATTTTGTGTCTAAAATAAGAAAATAAAATATCTGCTACAAATAAAAAATAAAATCAGGTGGTCAAAATTTCGGCAGACAGTGCCCTTAACTGAAAAGAAGAGTTTTCCGAAGCAATAAAGGAAAACTAAAAAATAAAAAATAAAATAATCCTAGATAATATATTTTTGACCATAAAAATGCCGCCTATCACGCGCTTCCAGTGCGTTGTAATATGCGGGGAAATACGTTTTTTACTATGCTTTTCCACGCGTGCTCATTGGGAAAATGTACGAATATAAAAAACTATTCTTACATGGACAGAATGCCATTCATTCACACATACTTTTCTTCTCCCATCAAAGCGATCTGGGTTCGATTCCTGGTGGGGTCGGTCCCCGGATTTTCCGCATGTGGGAATCGTGCCGGACGAAGTCCTTGGTTGGCGGGTATTCTCGGAGATCTCCCATTTCCCCCGCTCTTTCATTCCGGCACTGCAACATACTCACAGCATTTCATCCTCACTAGCGCTAAAGACCTCGATGTTGAGCGCTGACCAAAATATCTCTCTCACATACTTTTCATTTTCTTTGTGCTTCATAAATTCTCCTTCGCCCGCTATAAGGGCGGAATTCACAGTCTATTCGAAACAAGTTTGGTATATCAGTTGGTTTTATTGTAGTCCTTAAAACGGTAACAAGCAAAATACGACTTTAACAAGCCATTACGTGAAAACAACGGGAGATAAAAAAATTTCATAAGAGCGAAATTTAGTCACATTTTGTGTCTAAAATAAGAAAAAAATATCTGGTACAAATAAAAAATAACAACATGGTGATGAAAATTGCGGTAGTCCGCGCCCTTAACACATCATTTACGAAAATCACAGTGTGCTCCAAGTCAGTTATGCGATACGAGTTGATAAGCAAATCACACCCGGCAATAAGTGTCGTTTTTAAGTTTTTTTTTACCAAAGGTAGCATGGCATGCGATCAAATGCACGTTCAGAATGTATAATATAAGAGCATTATATTTAAGACTATAACAACACCCACACTATGACATATCTACTTGTAAAAACAAGCAAAAAATAAGTAGCGGGCAGTAAACCAAAGGTAGTTTTTAATTAATTTAGGAAACATAACTTTAGGAGCAATGGCTGTAGGAGAAATGACAATAAATTATTGTAGGAGAAATGACTTTCGGTCTACTGCCTGTAAGAACACTGATGGTACTGAAGTTTAGCCATGTCTCTGTACGGAAAACGTAACTCACTGTAGGAAAAATCACTGTTTGTCCCTTGAACATTTCGTTTGACGAGTAGGAAATGAACTTGATACCTATCGATTCCGACATGAGTTGGTAAAACATTTGGCCGCTAGATTGTGCTGAAGAAGTCCACGAGGAAGGTGATGCCAGTTACAAAAACATTGGCTTGCAATTATTATACCAGAGACAGTTTTTAAGTTCTATTAGAGATATTTTAACGGTTTAATAGTTACGAAAAAACATTATAAGAGCGAGGTTCAGCTGCCATCTTAGACTGATGTTATATTCGTCGTAATTTCAGTATAAGATTAATTTTTAAAAATTTTTGCCACGGCAAAGCATAGGACGTATGTTTATAGGTTATCTGTTAACCTAAGTTTGAGTCTGCCAGAAATGTTGAGACCTGTCTAACTTCCCAAGGCAACTAGAAAATCATATACTCTGAACATTTCCATCAGGCAAAATATCATTGAAATCCTATAAATACTAACCCTGAGCTTTACTTAATGCTTTGTCGTTACCAGAATAAAAAAATAATTGTACAAAAATTATGACAAAATTTTTTAAACACGAAACAAGGGCTACACTTGCTTACTAATTTTTTGACTTAAGATTATGCGGATTATAATGTTTGAAGCTCCAAATATATACACTACCAGCACATCAAGTTTGGCTGACATACGATTAATTATTATGCACGGAAAATGTGAAAAGGAAGCTAACTTAAACAGCTGTCTAAAATATTTTTCCATATATAGTAAAATTTCAATTGTTTATGGAGCGTATTTTGCCCACGGACGACCAAGACCGTAGGGCATAAAAAAGTCTACAAGAGTTGTTTAAATAATTTATGTTTTAAGTATTGTAATTATTAACTTTAGTCTATCATAGTTCAAAATATAAGAATATACGTAGGTTTTGAATTACGTTACATTAACTATTTATTGCCAGCATATTTTTGTAGACAAGGATAAACAATATAGAATGTTTAGAATATCCCCAAAAATTTAAAAGTTTATATATCTTTGTAAAGAACACCTTGCTGGGCAAATTTTATATCTTTGAATATTCAATACCATTTAACCACGTTCTCTTGATATCACAATCTCCATTTGACAATGTTTGTATTGTACCTACAACATCTGTGATTGCTGCCCCTATCTCAAATGTTTTAGAGGCATATTGTAGAAATATATGGTTCCTACAAAATATTTTTTTTCTCAGTGGAGTATCACGAAAACAAGATATAAGTGAGGCGGAGGTTGTTTTTTTTTTTTTTAATTCGTTAGGGGACGTCACAGGGAATTTGCCGACGAAATGCGAACTTCCGTTGTTACATTCGAGCCTGTGTCCGCCTCTCAGAACACTCTCTCATTGCCTTCGTTTCCTCTCTTGAACACCCCTTTACCTCAAGTATCGCTCCATTCCCTCTCCCCAAACCTTCCGAAAGTTGAAAACTTTTCGGAGATGTCGTCTAAACGGGGGAGAGAGAACAGAGTGTGAGGTTTTTATGAAACTGTTTTTGCGTTTACGCGCAAAATAAAAAAATTGAAGTTTCTCTCGCTGACTCTTCAGAAATACAATCACGACGCAGGAACACACCCTTATCTGCACTCTGCTTGTGACTTCCTCACAACAACTTTACCTTGTTTTTTTATCAATAATTTTTTTATATATATCGTGCCTTTGTTATTGATCAAACTGTACATTATCTTCGTACTTTACGAAATCCGTTAAATTGGATAAGCTCAAAATCATCTCACGAGTTCGTCTGTCCTAACCAAAATCTCACTTTAATTTTCTAATTTTAATTAGGGATTAACCAACGTTCCGTTTTGACTCCTATAGTGAAATTTGTAGAAAGCTTCAATATTAAAATAACGCCTGCCTTTTCCTTATAATGTACCTGTACCGAATATGGCCCGCTTAAAGTTCAAAAATCATGTGTGCCTGAGTCATTGATTATATTACTAATATAACACGTTTATGATATGAAACAGGTATTTATGGATGCTGTATGTTTATACTGGAGACTAGTGTCGCGACATTACCACACAATGTCGACTAGTGGGCCATATTGAGAAATGGGCC
The DNA here is from genome assembly GCA_003012365.1 of Medauroidea extradentata. Taxonomy (NCBI): domain Eukaryota; kingdom Metazoa; phylum Arthropoda; class Insecta; order Phasmatodea; family Phasmatidae; genus Medauroidea; species Medauroidea extradentata. The sequence continues at coordinate 74,379 of PNEQ01001546.1, read as the reverse complement.
ATTTTCGGTACAGGTATCTTAATATTAATGTAACAATTGCTTACAATTATATAATCTGATACACTAAGATGACTTATACATAGCTATACACAGAGATGATATTTATTTAAATTGTCAACTTTTAACATTGCCATAAACTTAATGTTGAAAAGTCTTATCTCGAAATGGTGACGTAAAACCATATAAGCGTTTGAAAAGATCCGAAGTAGAAATAAAATTCTAAATAATGCAACATCGTTTACCCATTTTCCATATCTCAACATAACGTAGAAAGCTAAACAAAGTTTTTAACGTTAAGAAGTAAACCCACTTAAAAATCTTATTCGTATACCAGCGATGAGAGCTGATACCATTCCCTTACCAAATACCTCTCGAGTTCTAAGATTTCCAGAAAAATTGGTGAAAGGAAAAAAGTAACAGGAAAACATTACGTTTTTTTTTTTAATTTTCTGGAATAATTAAAAAAAATCATTAAATATCATTGTGAAATTGTACTAAATCTGTGGTGGCCAAATAATTTATAGTAACTTATATAAGGTAATTAAAATAAGGGGAAAAGCTGAGAATTTACCTGTGTGAAAACTGTTTTCCTGACAGAGATTGTAAGTTGTGTATGAGTATGTGTATGACAACTATTTCTGGTTAATGTATGTGCATTTTGTTTATTTTACTGTACCAAGTTTTGTGTTGTTCTTTTTTAAACTTTGTGTTACATTTATTGATTAATTTATGGTTGTGGCACTGGTATAGTGTACTAAGTGTATCGGCAGATAGGCCCGAATGTAAATACATTTATCATCCAGATTTATAATGCAGAAACTATACAGTAATTTTAGTGCCATTTTTTCTTGAGTTTTTTTTATAATTTTTCACCTTGATGATAAATTACAGTTTTTCGAATTGTCATATCAGGAAAAAAAATTCCCTGTATTTTCCCAATTTCTCGGTTTTTTTCCGATGCTTCAGAACTCTAGTAATGACATTAACATTAAAGCGTAATTTCAGACTAACGAGTGCAATATTTATAACCAACACTGAGTTTAAATGTTCTACAGGTAATGAAAGTCCCGTTAGTAAAATTTAAATTAATAAAAAGTTAATTTATGTATTTTATTTAAAACATTATTTCAAAAATTTGAATGCCTTTAATTGTTTTAACTACCAACCGATATACGACAGATTAGAAATTAGTTTACGTCAAAAACATTTATATGCACAAATTTTTTCCATCTGTTCTTTTCAAAAGTCGTATATTTACTTCGATCAGTCTATATTATATATTAATTTAACTGAAATAAGTCAGAACCCAGAAAAAGTTGACTTTAAAATGACAGGGTATTTTTCATAGACCCCAATGTTTGTCTCATTTTACTTTGTTTCGGTAGAAATACAAATTAGGATAACTATGCAGTCTGTGTGCATGCCGAGATAGTGTAATTATTTGTTCAGTATGCAAAATTCGCGCGAAATTATTTTCCATGCTACACATCTGACGTCAAATTAAAAATAATAGGTACTTAGCATCACTGCATTATTTAGAAAATCTGACATTATATATTTAACACCATTTATAATAGTTATAGATAATGATATCGCGAACATATTTAGTGCCAATATTTCTTGAAATCACTATAGTTTCTTGCAACACGTATAGTTAGGTGGTGTCAAGTATGCAGTTGTCGGCAGTTCAATAACGGTCATCAAATATTATAATAGCCGTGTTATTATTGGCTCAGTCAACTAGAGCAACGGCTTTACGTACAGCGAAAGCCATTAATCTTGTTTTAAGCGGAAATTATTTTGAAACCCAGCAAATAGTCAAGTTTTCTCCGCGTTAAATTATCCTCTCTACAACAGTATACAGAGCTGCCTTTTTGAAACTAGCCAACAACTTGTTGTGCACATGAACAGAATATTAGGACTGTGAAATAGTGTTCTACAGAATTCATGCATAATCAGCAATTTTCCAAAGCACTTCAGTTGAAATGTGAAAATCAATATTACGTATATATTAGATTCAAAAGGATTATTCATTTGCAATCTTAGCGCGAATATAATAAAAAATTACAGAATTTGATTATATACATGTAAAAATTCGTATTACATTATTCTGTTCTGTTGACTCTCACTATACTGCTGTTTGGCACAGGAACTAGAGGGTTCGCTTCCCACTAAAGCGATCCGGGTTCGATTCCCGGCGGGGTCGATCCCCGAATTTTCGCATGTGCGAATCGTGCCGGATTATGCCGTTGGTCGGCGGATTTTCTCGGGGATCTCATGCAATCCCCACCCCCCTCCTTCCTGGACCGGTCATTCCGGCGTTGCTCCATGCTCACCTCATGTCACCCCTCACCAGCGCCAAAGACCTAGATGTTAAGCGCTGACCAAAAATCTTTAACTTACTCTATGCCGTGTCGTCTGTGTTTGCATCCGTTGGTTTCTCTTATAATTGGAGTTGTTATCTTTGTCCTTGTCCATTTTTGTGCCTAATTTTATATGACGTATTTTTTATTTTATTTATTTAATGACTTTCTTTATACAACGACCATATTCCATTCCGTAAATATTCTGTGCTGTTATTAATCTACTTTTTATTTGCATTTTCTTTCCGTCTTTCGGGAAACGACTACATTTATTTCCAGAAACGTCTGCAAGTCGCGTGTTTGGTGAAAAAAGTTAATACTAGCCTTTTTGTTGTTTTTAGCTTTGTTCAGGAGTTCTTCTGCGACACGACAACACTAGCTCGCAATGGTGCATGTCCATATAAAGACGGTTCAGTTTATGATACTAACCCATTTCAGGAATTGTTCAGAGATCACTATGCAATTGAGGAAACGTTCACTTGGTTTCCTCTCCATGTGAAGTACTACTACTGTCTTTGCCAGTTCTAGTGGCGAATTCAGTCCATGTATTTTGCACGTCTTTATCTTTTATCACATTTTGTAGATACAAAAATAAACCTTTGTTAAGCATGTATCTGACCGAGCCATTCCAACATACATGTTATGAGGCATGTAGCCTGTTAATATGTTCTACCATACCGTCGCGTTCTCCCTGGCAAGGTTCATGGAAGGTATTTTTTCCTTATTGGTTTTAATAGGCCTACGTAGCAAACGAACTTCGAGCACAAATAAATAACTAATGTGTGTGTGTTTTCGACTATTCTTCATTGTGCGTGTATGCCGTCTTCGTCATGTTGTCGTTTATTTTGTATTCATGTCTTTGTTGGTCTTTCGTTCGCTTGGTGTTCTACTTTGTTTGTCTTGTTTTTTACGTTTTCATACCGAATTTTCATGAAGTAGTTTAATATTTGAGAGACTGGGAGATACCTGCTGCCGTAAAAGCTCATGCAACTCGTTTAATTCAGTATTCGGCAAAGGATTATCAAAGTTTCATCGCTTCCTGAAAAGTAGTTATTTTTTAAATGTAATAAATATGTAAAAACTTTTAACATAAGTACGTACTCGAGGTGTATTTATATCATCAGCTGGTTCCATGTGATAGAACAGGGTGTCGTAAAATTTCGTGTAAACATTTCGAAGGATAAATTCTAACGTCTAGGATAACTAAAATTATTTCATTACTATAGGTCCGAAAATGCAAAATTTCTTCACTACAGTTCACAGCACATGATTAGAGATGATGGTTTACCGCGGGAAAACTTGACCGTTTGCTGGCTTTCAACGCACGTTCGGCTTAACAAAAGATTACTGGCTATCTTTTGTACGTAAATCTGTTTCCCTATTTGACTGAGCCAACAAAAACCCCGCTATTGTAATAGTTGATGGCTGTTATTGGTCTGTAGACTACTACGTTGTGTCAAACGTACATCACCCAATCGTACATGTTGCAATTAACTACAGCGTGTTCAAGGGTATGTCGGTGCAGAACATTTTCGCGATATACTATCGTTAGAGACATGCAAAATTCGCGTTGATATTTGGTAGCAGATTAAACTTCACATTCCTGTACATAACAAAGCACAATCTCCGATTCAGTTGCCCACAAACTTTTATGTGTTGTTATTTACGTGTGTTACGTCTTTACCTATAGTCACCTGGAGTATAGTCAGCTGTCAGAAAAGAACGCGAATTTTTCATGTCTCTAACCATAGACTCTACACATTATATAACTCATTAGTATGGACGGGAATTTTTGGTGAAAAGATTTTTGCCTCACTTTGTTTAAGTGCCTTACGTGCACACCTGCAGCTCAACTTCATGGTTATTGACAGAGTGTTTTTGTGCAGAGTCGTTATTCATTTGACTGTGCTAATCAGTACACGAATAACTGCCACACATCATGTCTGTGATTTGCGGGTCTAACCTCCAGATGTTGTATGTTACGGCATCCTATCACTGACCACATAGCAGAGATGCAGGTGCGCACGTAAGGCACTGAAACAAAGTGGCACAAAAATATTTTCGCGAAATTTCCTATCTCTACTAATTAGTGTATTGCATGCGGACTGGACCGCGCTTCCGTGGAATACCGTTGTAGCTATTAGTAGCCAGACGATCCGTGTTTAATGGGATGGTAGGCATTGTCCGTTGCAGCATTCCTCAGAAACAAGATCCAACCCATGCGCCATGCACTGTATGTTATGATGCCTGTAGTACAGTAACAATTTGTTTTAGGACACCTATGTTCACATAACAGTTTTTGTTAACATAGATATTAGAATTGTTCTCCCAAAACACTGTCTCACATTTCTACAACAGCCTGTATAGTGTCACGTGTGTGTCTTGTGTGAGTGAGAGATTTGTCAGCGCTTAACATCGAGATCTTCAGCTCTGGCGAGATGTGACATGAGGTGAGTATGGAGTGGCGCCGAAATGAAGAGGTGGAGGAAACGGGAGATCCCTGAGAAAACCCGCCGACCAACGGCATCGTCCAGCATTATTATCACTGGCGAAAATTCAGGGACCGGCCCCACCGGGAATCGAAATCGTATCGCCTTGGTGGGAGGCATGTGGTCTGACCCCTAACCATCGCGATCTCTATATTGCCACGAGTAATAATAACAATAATAATAACAATGATAGCAATACAGGTATTCACCTTATGTGTAAGACCCAATCTGAGAAGTCATACATGACTCACTCTTTTCCGTGCAGGTGCCTGTGAGGACGACGGCCAGAGAACCGCGAGCCCACGTGGAGTTGGAAGGACCGCCCTCTGGTCTGGAGACAGCTTACAGCATCCTCTTCACCCAGGAGGCCCTAGCGTTTGTGTCGAGTCTAGCTGCCGCCTTCGAGCCAAGAGTCGACCAGGTACCCACACAACATTTTAGCTTACTGCAAGCCTTGAATTTGACTTGCAGTTATAAACTTGCTTCGGTAGGCTTACTGCAAGCCTTGCATTTGACTTAAGCTTGTATGCTGGCGAAAGTATTATCTAACTTGACAAGCTTTCTACAAGTGTATTAAAGAAAAGTGCTTGCAGTTAAATTTCTTACAAGCTTGTGTTAAGCTTGATGGCTTAAGTTAATCTTAAATGATGTTAAGTATGTAAGCTTGCAAAACTGTAAAAAAGTGTCAACTAGGTAACTTGCAGCAGACTTGCTGCAAGCCTGCTTGCCAGCTTACATTCCACTTGATTTGGGCTTGCCACAGCAAGTTTACTCACGAGACTTGCTGCAAGCCTGAATAAAGCTTGCAGCAAGTTTACATTTCACTTTAATTTAACTTGCCATAGCAAGCTTGCTCAGAACTCTTGCTGCAAGCCTGAACCAAGCTTGCGACAAAGGTGTATTTGACTTTAATTACACTTACATAGCAAGACTGGTCATGTGATGAGCTGCAAGCATCCTGTCCCCTATACTAAGCTGATATTGCCTTAAAATTTTACTTAGCAATCTTAATTCATGAAATATTTTGTGTACCGTCAATAATGGCCGAACTTGAGATATAAACTGAACTTTGTAAATGAACAAGCATTTTAAAAAGTAGCATTGTTTCATATGCTAGCTAAAACAACTATTACAATATTATGTACAGCTGCAAGTAAACTGATATCCTTACTGTTGTTAGTAAATTCACAAACATCAGTATTTCCATAACAAAGTTCGTTATCTTACAACCGAATCTCACTACTACACCTCATAAGTATTCGCAATAGTCCAGTTGTTAGCATACCTGCTTTGAAAGCAGTGGGTCAGTTGTTCCAATCTTGGCAGATGAGCCGACACTTAATGAGTAATTAACATCACAAGTCGATGAACAAGCAATATTTAAGAAATGATAAAAAAAAATATTGCAGAAAATAAAATTTTGATTTATTCTTCAGGCTTGCAAATTAAGCTTGCAGCAGTCTTGCAAATCAAGCTTGCAGCAAGCTTACAAATCAAGTTTGCAGCAAGGTTGGAAATGTGTAAACTAGGCAACTTGCAGCAGGCTTGTAAAAAGTTTATTGGCTTGCCATTTCATGCTTGCTGCAAGGTTACTGGCCTGCATTGGCAAGCTTGCTACAAGTTTTTTCTGCTGACTGGGTGTTGACTGTATACACACCGACATATAAATACTGGTTACACATTTTATACAGCGTTGTAGTGTAGTGGACCGAGCGAGGTGGAGCAGTGGTAAAACACTTGCCACGCATTCGGGAAGAGGACACGGGTTCGATCTCGGGCTTCGGAAATCCTTATTTCGGTTTTCCAGGGCTTCCAGAAATCACTGCAGGTGAATGCTGGGATGGTCACCTAAGCTTGCCGTGACCAACTACCCCTTTTTCCCCGTATACCTTTGCCATGGCCTGGTACTGTTTGAGGGCACGTAGTGCCAAAATAAATTATTAAAAGAAATATACAAACAAATGAATCTCTACGCCTAGAAAAAATAACACCAAACTCTCGAGAACACGTTACACACACGTTCACTCTATGGGCCTGAGTGATCAGCAGGAAGTATCTTCAATTACACCGTTGGCGATCAGGTACACCTGGGCGTATGAATTTACTGCGCCATTCTGTATATTTGCCTACTGTTAACATGTCTTCTTTTTATCGATGGTAAGTCCTAAATCATCTCATTTCTCATTTCATCAGTTCTCCATGCTGTTCATGACGACTGGCAGAACTGTCTCTCGTGCAGGGTAGCCAAGTCAGCTTTCCTTCTCTCTTAAGGTCATTCTCTTTAGTTTCTATTTTATTAGCCATATTAATTTTTTTCGCCTAAACGAGAGCAGATATCAAAAAATACGTTTGGCAGTTTTGTTTAAAATTGTCATCTCCACGTTGGCTGATTTTTTTCCAGGCAGTAAGTACTAAGGCTTTTGTTAATCATGTAATTAAAAAAATTCTGGTTAGTTAACTTTTTAGTTAAAACGGTATCAATTCTTTAAAAAAAATAGCTATCACGGCAAAACCAATTTTAAACAAAACTATCAAAAAGATTTTTAAATATGTTCCGTTAAACCTTTAAAAAAATAATTTTCTCAATATAAGTAGGAACAAGAGAGCATGGCCTTAAAAGGGCAATAAAGAGCATTGTATCAAGCTACATTAGAGAGCAGTGCGTAAGCAAAAAGAGGTCAGAAAATGTATGCTGAATAATTAGATTTCGGCATACCATTTAGGAAAGATACAGTTTGGAATGCCTGTTCATCTAATTTTCGCCATCATTCTTTATGAAAATGAACATTTAAATAATAAAGAAAGTTATATTTTAAGAAGTTCAACAACTCGCAGAAAATTAACAACTGATATACCACAAAACTAGAAACTAGCTAAGTTACCCACCGCCGCCGTTTGTAGAAATTTAGTTTATAGAAGTAATAATTTTTAAGCACTACAACAGTACAGCGAGATGAAAAATTCCCTTTCCCCCCTTAAAACTTACACCTCCCTTCCTACGCGAATTGTTGTCCCGTAAAAAAAAGTTCGAAATTTCCGTTGGATCCGCGCAATATTAATCTAACGTACAACGCTAGGAACCCGCAAGAAGTAACAAGCATTTGGGAATTCCTGCAGATGTTGAACACCCTCTTAAGTGAGGTTTTTAAATGTTTGCTGCAATGGGAGTTTATAAATATAATTTATTGGTTTGTGGATATACGCCATTGCTTATGTTTTGCTGATCAAACTTGCGTTGAATGACGAAGCACAAAAAAGAACAAAAAACAGACATAGAAAACACACAAAAGCAGAGAGAAAAGTAGTTCCAGAGGAATTCTATAAGTTTTTTTTTAATTAGACAACAATGAATTCGAAACGTAGACTTCAGTAGAATCTCGACACAACACCCAGACACAAAAGACAGACACGAATATAAACAGATTTCCAAAATGAAAAAAGATGGAAGTAGACAAACAAACAGCGAACAGTAGACAACAAACAAAAGCCAAGAGACGAGAGACAAAACAACACATGTTAAAAATAACGATTAAATGCGACGTTTAGGGAATTGCGATCTAATCCCGTCTTCAGGCTGAGATACAGCTAGCCGGAACACCAAGATTAGAATGGAGTTCGTTGGAAAATTGGGGTTCATCTAGCCTGGATGGTCTCTAACCTGCTCGGCCAACCCTCTTAAGTGCTGGTCTTGCCTAAAGGCAAGGATAACTCGCGAACTGTAATTTTTTAGTGGAAACTGGTAGCGGTTCGTCAAGGCCGGCGCGTGAAGCACATTTATGTGAAGGTGTGCAGAAAGTAATTCTAGTAAACGTGGGTTATTACTGTCACTTAAACAGGAATTTTTGCAGGTACAGAAGTATGGACAAATATGACAACATTGCAAGCAGTCGCGACTGTATGCATATCAGTCCTTGAAACTCTTCTTGGTATAATAAATTAATTGCTGTATTTTATCTTTTCATTTCATGTTGGTTTCTAAATGTAAGCTTTAGAAGGAATTTCAAGCCATATATCCCACCCTTATACTAGTGGTCCTGGAAAACAGCATTTAACTCCGGGAGTGTTCGTGTTCTATACTGATTATACGTTACTAACAAGTTATATTGGGTAAAAAATCAAAGCATTCAATCTATTACGTTTAAAAGTTGCCCTAACAAGTATGTATTTAATTTCATATGGCGAATTTATAATTTTACGTGCTGTAACATTTGATAATGAAGCTGCCACGAAAATAATGACACGAAACAATCATATAGCCTATGCGTTCTGTGTTAATAGAAAACACTGTTTCCACCCGTACACAGACACACACATTTTAACTGTTGAGCTCTACTTCAGATTACCCCATGAGCACAAACATTTTTGAGATTTTGATTTTGCATGTTAAAGCTGCTCTACCCATATATCTGTTAATGTTTCCTTCGAATTGATTAAGTAAGGTATGCTAGTTAGTTTCTATATTTTAAGACCTACGTTTTGGGAACTCTCGTATCACGCGCAGGGTATCGGGAATGGAAAGGCAAGATGTCGAGCGACAGACTGGAGTACTCAATCGAGAATTAAATATGAACTACACTTTATAATTCGATGAGACTTTTTTCCGAGTATTTATTATTTTAGTAAACGTTTAATTATACAGTACTATTCAGCAGTAAGCCTTGGTTTAAGGTAAAAAAAAAAAAAAAAAAAAAAAAATGAAAAACCCTGTTTAGAAAAATAAGGGCTTGACATCATTAAATCTATAACATTGTAAATTTTACTTTTATAACTATTAATTATCAACATAATGATATCAAAAATTCTGTATTAATCAAATTAATTTACGTATATCTTAATTTGAAAATATTTTTAATATCCGAAAGCCTCCAGTGCAGAGGTTTACGGAAGTTAAACAATTATTTTCAAATCATGCTAAGATGAGTTGTTCAGTGAATATTTAAGTTATTCGCACGACATCTCACCTTTCCATTCTCCTGCTTACAGAAAAAAATTCTCTCTGTTTATTTCACTGGCAAGGGTTTGGTGAAAATATTATTCTCTGGTGCAGTTGCAGCGAGGTCGGTTGGAGCGTAAGTGCCGGGCGCGCCAGGAGACATGGCTGCCAACGTTTCGCGAGGTGGCGGCGGGAGACTGGCAGGTGGCAGCACTGCCGGCCAGGCTGAAGGACCGACGCCTCGACTTGGGTGACGTGAGCCCTGCAGACCGCAACCACCTTGTCACCGCGCTCTCTGCAGAAGTACAGGGAGTGCAGGTGACGTCATCACTACCGCAGCAACTTGTTGGGGTCTGTGGGTGGTTCAAAACGAGTACTGTCAGGTTTGCAAGGCTACATATAGGTACGTGGGGCTTAAGGACTCTGCCTACGTCAGAGCTCCGGCGGCAGCAAGGATAGGGCGTTACAGGTTAAATTATATTCCTAAATATCTCAGTCACTTTCAAACCTACATATATGCCACCACTGACTTTTTTGTTCAGTACGATACGGCCCACACTGCTACGGAATCTTTTAGCAAGTTATATCAATACCCTGAAAACTATGAGGAAATAAGTGTTTTTATGCCGATTAAACACTCGAAACCCTGTACTCATAAAATTATTTTCACATTTTCGTTTACGTAGCTGTATTCTCCTCTTATCAATGCAGAAAATGGTTTCCATCCGAAAGCGATATCTCAAAGGGTGACTGAGCTACACGGAATTTAGTTTAACATGTAAAACCCTATCCTTGCTCTCGCCGCGCTCCGAGGTAGGCAGAAGCCTTAAGAGTGATTGATAGTCACCATCTTGAATTTTTGTATTTTGAGCCATAACGTTCCTTCTGTGTAATTTTTTTTTGGAACTATAACGTAATTACGGAATAGAATATATACTGATAGATTTTTAGACACCGTAAATAAATAAATATATATGCTATTTGTGTTATTGTTGTTACAGATCGAATTACAGTAAGAAAATTCTTATTACTTTCTTAACTGTAGTTCGATTTGAAACAACAGTAACGGAAAATATAGATATACGGTGTTTAAAATTGTATCAATAGGCATTCGATTCCGAAGTTAGGTTGAAGTTCCAAAAATTTACCCAGAATAAAACTGATGTCACAAAATACAAAAATTCAAGATGGCGACTATCACTTACTCTTAAGGAGGCCGCCTGGTTCTACCTAGTTCACATGTTCGAAGTGCGGAAACGATAAGGACGAATCAGCGTGAACATCGCGCCTCTCCGTAGCCTCTAGGCACAAGTCACTGAACTGGCGTGCAGTCTTCTCAACAACAACGTGCCTCTATGAGACATTCAATGGTGACCCTATCATTTTACGACGCATTATTAAATATGAATGTGTATTGTGCAAGTTTATACCTTTTAAAAGATTCTGCGGCAAGATTTTCATGGGAACCCTAGCGGGATCAATTATAGGGATTTAGAAGTTATTTATCACAATATTTCTTTCGGACAGATTTTTTTTTTTTGCACTGAGATGAGGAAAATATTGATACAGAAATAAAAATGGCGGGAAAATGTTTGAGTAGGCATTTTTTTTTTTTTTTTTTTTTTTTTTTTTTAGAATTAAAGAATTTATCTTTTCATAATTTTAATGGCACTAAAAATATATCTTAAAACATTTTGTAGTAGTGTGGGCCACACCGATATGAACATAAAAGTCAGTGACTAATGTAATTTAAGATTAAAAACCGTATCCTTGTTACTGTTATGGCTGCGGGCTAGGCAGCGGCCTAAAGGTGGCCGTCTCTCCAAGCCGCCGAACAGTAGGGCCTATGTAGCTTCGGCCGTTACAAGTCTTCTCAAAAACCGCTCAACCTACGTGAGAGATGTCTGCTTAGGTGTAACATCCCAAGAACATTACACGTGTGGATACCCATTTGCAGCTCCTCCGTTTATCTCTATAATTTATTTTTACGCTCCTGAAAATGGCTTAAATGGTTATATTGTGGTCCTTTTTAGGTACAAAATTTTTGGTGAAGAATTTTTAAAAAGGTATAGTAGATTACAACGCACCACTTCTTTTGATATAACGTAGTGAAGCGATGAGGTCACCTTTGAATGTCTCGCTGATATGAGTTGCATGCCAGTTCAGTGATTGGCGCCTTAGAGGCTATGGGAGGCTTGATGTGCGCACTGTATAGTCCTTACCGCTTCTGCAATCCTAGACCTCAAACGCGAGAAAAACTTGTTCACCCAGTCGGCCACCTTAAAAGGACATTATCTCTTATTTCTACTTCTTTTGCGGGAATTATTTCTGTAAGCCTAACATGGAGCAGAACTATTCAATCCTTTCCCAAGATCTGTACAAAAGGTTTTCGTTTATTGACTATTTTCTTTTTCAAAACGTAATTCTACGTTTGTAGTAAATTATTACAAAAAATTAATTTACAAATAAAATATGTCTATGCGTATTAGTGTTCATATCTAGTAATATACCGCATGTTTAAGAGTTAAACAAATTTATATATAAAGGCGTAAACGTAGCGCTTTTATCCTCCAACTCATTCGTCGTACTTGTGTCAACCATTATGTTTTTATTTTCTCATTTTACTAGCGGTAGCTGTCACGATTTAAATAATACTTGCTAATCTTATAAACACTTATAACGTGCTTTTTACCTAAGCATTACAAGTCAAAGCAATCATTGAAATAACATGTATATTTTACTTAAAATTATAGCTTATAAAATGACACTTTATAATACTAATTTGTTTTATTAGTAATCTAGCTTAATAAAACAATACACTTATAACACATACTTATGCTATAAGAGAGAAACTCATAAAATGAGTCGGCTGGTTTTTATGAAACATGACTTTAATTCTTCTTTATGAAACACAAATTTCACAGGTACTATTTTTATTTCTGTGAGTCTTATTTTACAAGCTTATAATAGCAACCATTTTATGAAGTAGGCCCCTGGAGGTATATTCTATAGCTTCCCCTCTGATAACGATCGCCACATGTAACTGTCTTTCGATTAACGATACAGATAGCCACTCGTGACTGACTTTATATAGTATTCTCTAAACCCTGTCTTTACCAAAATCTCAATATGCTTGGTAACACTGAAGGCTGTGCTCTAAAAACTTTAATGCATTTTGCTATATTATACGGTCTCAGTTTTACAGCGTGTTTTGAATTGTTACTAATTCTTATAGTTTGCTTAGAACAATATATATCATAGTAGCTGTCCCTTTGCGGCTTCGCCCGAGTGTAATATAGAAAAGAGTAACTAAATTTTAATAACGTATTAATTGATGGTGTTACTATATTCTCTGTATATCTTTATAACAACAAATACAAACAGCTTTATCCAGTCCACTACGCTGAGGGTACTTTAATTGCAGAACATCTTTGTTTTTAATTCATCTTTATTTCTCTACAAAATAGCTACCCGGCCGTGGCTTTGC